>OZ020507.1:149945443-150007417 GCA_963971375.1 Platycheirus rosarum
TTACTCATCTTATCGAAAATGCGTGCTTTTGGCATAGATGAAACTCTTATTCGTTGGATAAGAAGCTATCTTCAGAACCTTTCAATACAAGTTGTATTTGACGGTTTAAAATCTGATTCCCACAAAATAAATGCTGGTGTGTCTTAGGTCTCCGTTCTGTCTCTAACTCTTTTCTTCATTTTTACTTGCGATTATAGGTACTATAATGCAAGTTATGCATTCGTGCAGATTAAAAATTTTGAGATGACAACCAAACATGACATTACGATGATAGAGAAACATATTTGAGTTACTGGCAAAATACTGTCTTTCTGTCTGTTCGTATGTATTTCGGACTACAGCCTTAACGGTTTGGCTAATCATCTTCAAATTTAGTACATAAGGTTATTTTGACATTCTACAGAGGACTTTTTTATTTTTATTTTATTTATTTATTTATTTATTGCTTACTATAATCAGTCTTAAGGCTAAAGTAAAATTTTTAAATACTAAGTTTAAATCCAACAAAATTTTTTTTTGCTTATGTATATTTACAAATAAGAAGTGCTTAAACAAATATTAATAGCATTAATCAATCTTTAACAAAAAAAAAATAAACAAATAATAATAATAATTTAGGGATTATGGATGATAGGGGTACAAGTTTTTTTTAAGGGAAGATGAACTGGTGTTAAAATCAAGGATATGTTGTGAACGATTGGCTAAACGTAGCATATCGGTGATAGGGTTGAAATGTCCATAATTGGTGCGGTGAGTGGGAAGGTTATAGAAAGGGATGGATCTGAGATTATGTGGATTGGTATTGAGGAAAAAATATTTTCAAGAAGTGCGGGAGAGTCGATGGCACCAGTAATTATTTGGTGCACAAAGAGTATATCAGCAACATCACGACGTTTAGCAAGGGTGTGTTAATTTATTAGTTTTAAGCGATCTTCATAAGGGGGTAAGATAAGGGGATCCGACAAAGGAATATGACGTAAAGCAGAAATGGCTTCAATTCTAATTGAGTGGATTGTTTGATTAGGAGACCACACCTGAGAAGCATACTCAAGAATAGGCGTAACGAATGTTATGTAGAGTGATTTGGTGAGGTAAGGGTTGCAAAATTCTTTTGACCAGTGCTTTAAATACCAAGGGAAGAGTTCGCTTTTGCAATAATTTGGTCGATGTGGGAGCGGAAATTAAGTTCTTTATCGCAATAGATACCTAGATCACGAATGGAAGATACTACTGGAACGGCCACGTCACAAAAGTCGTACGTTCGAGGGGGAAGTGTTAGACGTTTCCGTGATAGAGTCATAAATTGACACTTGCTAACATTGAGTTCAAGAAATTTTTTTATTTATGAGGTAGCAGAAATTGGAATTGATAAAGAACCTCTAAACACTACCCTATAAAAACGGTCTTCCAAATAGGATTTCATCAATTGGATAAATAGTGGTGGAAAACCAAAGGCTCTTAACTTAAGAAAAATAATATCGTGAGAAATGTTATCAAACGCTTTAGAGAAGTCGGTAGTAACTACGTCAACCTCGTGATTTAATTTGTCGTGGTTGACCTACCGTTCAAGAAACCATGCTGTAGTGCGGAAACAATTGACTTACAGTGGAAATAAAGCATGTCAAACTTTCATAAAGTTTGGGAATTGTGGAGAGTTTAGCTAAAGGACGGTAATTAGAAATTTCGTTTTTAATACCTTTCTTGGGAATTGGAAATATAAAAGAATTTTTCCATAATGCAGGAAAAAGTGTTTGAGTAAGCGAGAGTTGAAACATGGCTAAGAGGTTCATAGAGAGTGTTAATGCATTTTATAAGGAATATTGCGGGGATAACGTCTGAGCCAGGAGAAAAGTCGTCTTCAAGTGAGTTGATTTTTTTCGAAGACAGTATCTAGATTAATCCCAAGAGAAACAAGAGAAGTATGTGAACTGTTAGCCAGATAACAGAAATAATCAAAATCGGGTTCAATTGCATCGTCGTTATATGAAAGACTAAACAAATTTGAAAAATGTTAGCGATAACCAGGGAATCAGATGAAGAAGTGTCAAGAAAATTAAAAGAAAGGGGAAAACCGTCGGATTTTCTCTTAATGTTTATAAACTGGTAGAATCGTTTAGGTTCAAAAATGAAACTGGTCTGGTCAAGGTAATCATGATAAAGAGAATCACATACAAAAGAAAAATTGAAAAAAGCTTGTTGGCAATGTAAATAATCGACAGTTGTTCTTGATTTTAGAAATGTTTTCCATAATTTATTTCTAAGATTACGAAGTGTTCGCAAAAAGTATACCAAGGGGGGATAACGAGCAATTATTTTTGGGCAAGAAGGGAACACATTGGATGAGGCATTCGAAGATTGCAGTGTAAAAGAAAGAAAGAGAAATGTCGATGGGGGTTATGATGTTAATGAAATGGTTAAAATCAATACGGTTTATTAAACCAATAAGTTGAGAGAAATCAGGATTAGGTCAAGGTTAAAAAGAAGATGAAAATTCTCGGTAACTACAGAGTTCTGAGGGTCGGAAGAGAAGATGAGGTCAAGTTGTCTACCTAGGTTGTTAGTAATATTACTTATCTGAAAAAGGCCAGACCCAAAAACGCGATCACAGAAAAGGCATTCTTTCTCAGAGGAAGGATTACAAGGAACATAGCTAGATTCATGTTCAGACTGTAACAATCGCAAATCAGGAAAATTGAAATCTCCAATGATAATAATATCATCACTTCGGTAAAAAAAAGGGAGTCGAGTGAATCAACTAGCAGTCAGTATGCGAGAATGAGTTTCGAAGGGTGAACATAGCAACAAATAATATAAAAACACCGTTTAAAAATAGATAGTTTTATGCATACTAGTTCAGTGAGTGGTGATTTAGAAATATCGACTAGATTTGCACTAAATCGGTTGTGAACGACTATAAGAACACCTCGTCCGGAGGGGGCATTTTCATTAATTTGTCCATCTGCACGATATACAATAAAATAGGAAATTAATAATTCACTATCAAGGAAACTGGAATCAAAGTTTGTTTCTGTAACGGCAAATATATCAAAAGGAAGTTTTTGTGAGTTAAGGAACACTGAGGATGTTTTTGTGCGGAGCCCTCTAACATTCTGATAATACAGAGATAAGATGCTAAGGGTTACTTTGTTTGATACAGGGTGAGCAAAATTATGGGTGTTAAAGACGAGGTTTTTTTAAAGAAATTTGAGTGCATAGAACGATTTGAGCTCACGTGTGCAGAATACGTAGCAAGATCTTTTAGGACTGAAGATGCGGATATATTGAAACCTTAATGAAACCGGATGTAGATTTCTTCTGGGCTAAGAGGATCAGTTGGGAGACCTTCTTTTTAAATATACAAGATGACATTGGTTTTGGTCTTACCGTTTATACAGACAAAATCAGGTTTGTCATGTAAAAATGCAAGGTATAGACGAATATTATCGTAAAGTTTATTATGACATAGCCTTACCATCGAGTACCGTCCTTCATAATCATTAGTTTTAGGCTTTGGATCGACAAATTTGGAGGTTAATTTGACGACGGCTGGATACAGTGGCTCAAAAATGGGGGGGATTAGTGTTACTGTGATTAATTGAATACGTGAGTGATTTGGTAGAGGAGGTATGTTGTGGGTCTGTGAAACTGGATTTAAGGAATAGGAACGAAGAAACACGTTTAGGTTTAGTTAGGTTTAGAAGAATTGATTGGGCTTACGTGAAGAATAGGGTTAGTTCGGGAAAGGTAACTAGAGCTAGGTTTTTGATGCAATACATTGTTATAAGGAGATGCTTTCTTAGGTAGTTTTGAGACCAATAAGGAAATTTGAATATTGTCAATACAACATACTGTGGAGAAAAAGAGCCATAAATATCGAGTTGGAATGTAAACTTTGAAACTGGAAGAGTTCAATCTAAAATATTTGTCAAGACTAATTTTATAATAATACGAGAAAAAATTGCGTAGCCAAGTGTTTTTAGCAGTAGGAGTAATTTTTACAAAGAGAGGCGTCAATTCAGTCTGATTTTTTAGTTTACCTGTCCTTTGGTTTCATTCAGAAGGAGTCCAAGTAGTGCCGAAACGTCTAGTGAGAAAAGGTTCGGAAGGCGTATGATAGATGTTATTGTATTTAGACATTGAAGATTTTGAAAAGGACGCAAGATCAGCGGTTAGTGAGTGATTAGATGTTGTTAAAAATGATGAGGTGATAGGAGCAGAACAAGCATTCGAATTTGATGTTGTTATTTTTGATGTTGGTGTTGTTGTGATTAAAGTTATTGTCGTTGGAATTGCTGTTATTGAAGTGCCCCGTGGCTTAGTGGTTAGTGTGTCGGACTGCTAAGCGAATGAGTTCGAATCCCGTTCATAGCCACCTTCTTTGCAGGGATACTGCCTCTTGCGAGTATTACGCCCTGCATTTAGGTTGACAACATGAATTGCATTAAATAAGCAGTCAAATCATTGCACTGTGTCGAAACATTGTTGAAACATCAACAATGTTTCGACTTTGTAATTGGCCCAAGGGTTGGGCAACCTCCTAAATGCTGCGCGTGCTGTTTGTTCAACAACAACGCAGGTTTTATTCGGAAGAACCAACAATCGATGGCTGAGTTCAATTTAAACACGAAACGCGACGGTGGTTTTATTTTGTATTAAAGAAAACACGTAACACGAGGAACTGACACGAGGTCCCTTCCATTCTTACAGATTAACAACACACACATAGAAATAGTTGGGAGTATAAGTCACTAGGCCTTGACTCCTTAAGGAGCTGTCGTCCTATTAAATTTATTTATTTATTTATTGCTCTTATTATTGAGGAAATTGTTGTTGGTTGTGGTGTTGTAATTGCTGTTGTAGAGGATTCGGTAAGCTCGGTAAGGATGGAAGTGTTATATATTATCGAGTTGAGAGTGCATGGAGATTTTATCGATTTTACAAGAAAAGATTTAAATTTCGTCAATGATGTCGTTGAAAGAAGCACGAATGATTGCTAGCATCTCTCAGTGCAAGAATTGCCAACAGTTCGGTCATGTAGCTAGCAACTGTGGAATGAAGTACAAGTGCGTCAAGTACGATCTCCACATTATCAACAGCATTGCTAATCAATACACATCTTGTCTCATTGGAGGAGACTTCAACGGTCGGCACCCTCTATGGATAGATACCGCGGAATCTCACCAAGGCAAAGCAATTGTTGACTGGCTACAAGGAAATCCCGAGCATCACTCTTTGGTTGTCGTGTCTTAACCAAAACCAACATTCCCTAGAACTCCATCTCATTTGGATTTTTTGTCTGGTTACGTCGAGCTTCATCAACATCCTACCTGAACTACGGGACTACAATTGCGTAGCACGCGATAGTGATTCCGACCATCTGGCAGTAGAAATTAGGGTACGACCTAATCAAAGGATACTCTGCAAACAACCAGAACAAGAGCTCCACATAAGGTATAACAGGATGAACATTCCGTACCGAAATTGAAAGAGATCTCCCGGAAGTCCCAACCAGCAGCAATCTCTCAAATAGCAAAATTGAAAGTGCCATACTCCAATTCGAGACAACAGTTACCAACGCCTTGGAAAAGCTCAAGACCGCAAAATCCGGCAGAGACCGATATGCGAATGTGCCGCAACATTACAGGCCATATATTCTCACAGACAGAGACTCCGCAAAAAGCGTCAACGGATATACCATAGGTTTTTTAACAGAGAACGACGAGTATAGACGCATATACTCCGAACTTCAATGCACCAACATCATGTTCAACCAGGCAGTGAAACATCACCAGGAGGATGAATTCAGGGAGACTTGCCAAAATCAAACCGGGACGCGATGCCTTCAAGAAAATTAACCAGCTCGTTGGGAAAAATAGCACAATGCCAGATACAATAATACACGGGCAATATACTGCAACAACACCAACCGAAAAAGCAGAAGCCCTCGCTAAGTATTTTGAAGAGACCTTCAAGGACCGCCCGCCCAATCACCTTCCTGAATTCATCGAAGAAGTTGAAAACAAGTTTGAAGAAGTTGCAGCCTCTAATACTTCAGTCACCAACTTTAATGAGGACAATCCTGCACTTGGACGAGGAAGTAACTGACATAACCCATGGAGGAAATTCTAAGAAATCAGCAGGAAATGATGCGATTTCTAACTTTGTGCTTAAAAATCTACAAAATCTGGCCATCCTACTGCTGACGATCATCTTCAATAAATTAAGCCTTAATAACAGCTACTTCCCCGAAACATGGAAAACGGCAAAAGTGGTGCCCGTTCCGAAGAAAACCAACAGGACTAGTGTCGATGGATTTCGGCTGATTTCGCTTTTATGCTGTGTCAGCAAAATCCTGGAGGGACTTATCCTGCGAAAACTTCGTCATTTTTTCAGGGAAAGGGAATTCATACCGGAATGTCAGTATGGTTTCCGAGCACGACACTCAACCATCCATCCGCTTCTTGGACTGCACTCCGACGTGACAAACGGACTCAACAAGAAAGAAACCACAGTCGCCAATCGAAAAGGCCTTTGACGCAGTTTGGATAAAAGGACTAATATTCAAACTGTCAAGTCTAGAACTACCTGAACACTTGGTAAGATTAATCAAAAATGTTCTAATCCATAGACCCTTTTATGTATAGGTAAACAAAGAATATTCACAAAGAAAGAGGATCAGCGCTGGTTTTCAACAGTTTTCCAAGTTGGGCCCCATACTTTTCCACCTTTATACAGCTGACCAGCCTACTAACATCCCAGGGACGAAAACGAAGCTATATGCCGATGACTCCTTAACATACGCAACATCCATTTCACCAGAAATCGCAGAAAGGAGAGTTGAAGGTCACATAAGAACCTTGTGGGACTACTACCTTAAATGGGGACTAAAGATAAATAGCAATAAGAGCGAGCTTATCTGCTTCAGAACCCCAACAACAGCAAAAAGAGGTCGAAGACGTTTCGCATCACGCTGTGATAATATCAGTATCAAGCTACCAGACAACACACTGATAAGGACAAAGACAACTGCAAAATACCTTGGAGTGAATTTCACTAACCGCTTCCAATTCAATAAGCACGCTTCATTCATGCTTAAGAGAGCCAACTTCTCCCTACATCTGGTTCACCCGCTTCTTAGAAGAAGAAACGGACTAAACACTAATACCAACCTCCTCATCAATAAGCAGCTGATTCGTCCAGTTCTGACGTACGCTTGTCCTATTTGGTTCACCATATCACTCATATATATTAAGAGGATCGAAGTTTTTGAAAGGAAGATACTCCGTAGCTGTACAGGCCTACACCGAAACCCCATTACAAGGAAATATGTCCCAAACAAGAAGCTATATGAAGACAGAAAAGTGATTCCAATAACACAGTTCATGACACAGCTCTCCAAAAATATTTTGAGGAACTTGGAGGTCCACCCCAACTTGGAAATCCAGCAACTACTCCAGCAACAACTAGAGCCCAGCCATCGCTACCTCAACATTCGAGCCACATCACAGACGATTGATTCGAGGATATAATGAACAATGACGGAGCCCCGTTCTACGAGAGAACCAGCAACGGACACAACAGAGGATAAGCAACACCGCATCCTAACCCCAATTTTTAAAACCAAAGACAGTAAATTATAATTACGAATTTCAATTAAAAGATTATGCAAACAACAATATGATATAAGTAAAAGTATAGCATTGTATAGAGTCAGCTGAAGTAAGTCGGGCCCCTGTTGTTGAGCCGACATGATTTATTTTAGTTATAAGTTAGTTTAAGACCAATTGTACATAAATTCTAACGAATATAATAAAAATAATCTATTCTAAAATGATTGCTAGTTCACAGCTAAATTCAGAAATCTTAGATTTTAAAACATGTAGCGTGGAGATAATGGGACAGGATGTAGAGGACGTTGAATTTGGCATATTTTGAAAAGAAAGATTAATGTCCGACCGTATATCTTGAATAAGTGTATGTATGCTATCCAGTAGGTATGAACTCCTTACTGATTCAAACGTAGAACGCATTTCACAGTTAATATTATCAAAACGACAGTGAGTGTGTTCTTCACGTGAATTAAATAAATGCACAAAAGATGAATTTTTTTTATCAATTGAAGAAAGGATAGATAAACAGCGATTGCTTAAAGTTTCTATTCAGTAATTCTATGCTCTTTGAAAATTCTTCGAAATGTTGAAATTTTGCGAGAACGTTTTTGTGAAATTGTTTATTGTCGACAATGATGGAGTTTGTAGAGTCACTTAGGAATTTTACAGCAAGAAGAAAATGAGAGCGGGAAATATTTTTACACTCTTCATAAAGGAATACAAAAATGTTCATATAATCTTTAATATATCGACAAACCCTATTGCTGAGACCGGTACATATAGGATGGTATGATTTGTTACAGAGACCACGACACGTCACAATTTCAATAAATTCAGAATCGAGAATGTAGTTAGGGGAGTCACAAGGATTGATACTCATTGTTAGTTAGGATTAATTATTAGATTTTATGTGACTAATTATTTAATGTAATATTTGTTTATAATTTTGTTGGGTTTTTTTGGTCAAATTTTTTTTTTTTTTGGATTATGCAAATAAAAACATATACATAAATGTTATGCCGACGTTTCGCTGCAGTTTCTCAGCATTTTCAGGGGCGTTTTTATTATGTCTAAATACATATACATATGTTTTAATTTTTTTTTATTTATTTTATAATAACTTGTTAACTTACTTCAATTATGTTGCATTCTTATTATAATTTGAGAATTTGCTACTTCCCTACATTTAACATCAAACATTACACAGATTTTATAAATTAAAACATTAAAAAAAAACAAAAAACTAATATTTAGAATTTACTTTAAAATTGGAATTCTTAACACAAAACATAAATATCACAGTATGGCAATGTTGTAAACTGAATTTGTTCCGTCAATGTCTTCTCTTAAATTCATTGAGGTCGCTCTCTTTTGCTGAATTTTTAAGCTTTCCAGTGTATATCTTCTTCCCCACCTTCTTTCCTTGTCTAAGATCTTGGCGTTGTCTAAGTCTACTATATGTCCAGTCTCCAAAATGTGTTGTCGTAGTCCAGTTTTATGCCTCTTATTTTTGATATCACTCTTATGTTCAGCCACTCTTGTAGCTAAAGCTCGCTTTGTCGTGCCGATGTATACAAGATTGCAATCTTCCCCTTCATTTCAAAAACTACATCGTGTGTGTGGTCTTTTGGAAAACGTGCTTTTGTATTTGTGAAGAGTTTATTGAGTGTTTCGTTAGAACTGTGTGCGAATATGATGTTGTTTTCTTCTTTTATTATTTTCAAGAGATTTTTATTTTCCGTCAAAATGGGAATGAAGGGAACTTTTGTAAATATTTAAGGGCTGCCGTCGTTTGTGTTTGTTATTTTTTTTGTGGATTTATTTTGTTGTGTTTTCTTCATAATGTTGACAATGATATATCTTGGAAAATTGTTCATTTGGAATATTGTATAGATTTTTTTGGTGTTTTCTTCTTGAAATCGTTCATCGCTAAGGTCAAATATTTTGTTAATGAGGTTTTTTGCAGTATTAATTTTTTGAGGCAGGGGTTGTGTTGAATTGAAGTTGATAAGTCGTCCAGATGATGTTGGTTTCGAATACCAGTTTAATACTGTTTTGTTATCAGTACGAATTAGTAGTGTGTCTAAATATGGTATTTGATTATTTTTTTCCCTTTCTATTGTAAATTGAATTTTGTTGTGATATTGGTTCAGTGCTCTTAAAATTCTTTCTGGGTCTTCTTTATGAATTATTGCGAATAGAATATGTCATCTACATATTTGACAATGAATTTGATTTCAATGTTTTCCTACCTACTTCGTGAATATCAACTTTGGTTGTAATTGGTTGACCAGTTCACGAGAAAGTTTAATTAAAAAAAATCGGCCTATGGAAGGTACACACCATTTAATTTTTTTTACCAAAATATAACGCTTAACTACAAAAGCACACTGATTTTTGTTCGTAAAAATTCCTGGAGCCGTTTTCGAGAAAAATAAGCTTTTACATAACGGTTATTTGACAGATACCGTTAATATTTTGGCTAAAAATAAAATTGAAAACAGCCCTCCCTAGAATGTCGAAACAACCTTATGTTCCAAATTTGAAGACGATTGGCAGAACCGTTCAGGCTGTCCCAAAATACATACGTACAGGCAGACAGACAATATTTTGCCAGTAACTCAAATATGTTTCTCTATCATGGTAATATCCTGTTTGATTGATATCTCAAAATTTTTAATCTGCACGAATGCATAACTTGCATTATAATACCTATAATCGCAAGTAAAAAGTTGGGATTGTTGGCTAAAAATATAAGTTAAATTAAATAGAATTTTCTTTTTCTTTTATTAATAATTATTTTATACTTCAAAATAAGTTTTAAACGAAAAACCCGCAATGCTCCCTATTCACATAAAATCAAGTTGAGTCAAAAAACTACCAAGCTTTTACTCACAAGACCTGTTCATTTTAAAGAAGGAAATAATTACCTTTAATTTGATGCCAAATGGATGCTTTACCTCGATGAGTAACTTTATTTTTAATAGTAAGTTAACATTTAATATGTGTGCTTTTTGTGAAACGATCGATATTAGCGGGCATACATTTGGGTTGAGTAAAAAACTTTCGGGCTTCTTCCTGATATTCTTATGTATAATGAAAGGGCATAGTGTGACCATTGATTTCACTAATACTTTTTTTAAACTCAATGAATAACATTGGAAAAAGAGGTTTTAAACGAATAGCCAGCAACCCTCCCTATCAACACAAAATCAGGCTGAGTGACAAAACTGCCAAGCTTTCACCCGGAAGATCTGTAAATCATAAAAGAAAAAGCAATTGCAATAAATTTGATAAGAAATTCATCCTTTGACTCGATGAGTACAAAGGTGGATACAAATCAACCACTTCAATGTTTCCTCCTAAAACTTCATCAGAATTTCAAGGGGCACCCTTGCGGGTGGCAGTGGTGGAGTAGATAAGATGTTTGCGAGAGATCCTAAGTTCGACTCTTAGTTTGGCAAGCAATTTTTCTAACTCCTAGTGCAAGCTAGAGCGTCTGTTGGTTTTAAGTGAGAAAATAGTCACCTAGTTCTCGATCTACTGCGCCGAAAAAAATTCTTTTCTATCTCTCTAATTCTTCAAAATACTGTCGTGCAACATTCGGCTGTATTATAACATTGTGCCTTACAGACACGTAGTTAAAATATTATTCAATATTATTTTTTTTTCTGAGAATTTTCACCACTATAGCAAAATTGTTCTTTAACAAAATAAGTACACAGTCACCTCAAAAAAGAGCCCGATTTCATCTTCCCACGCCATTCACACCTTGGTAAGGACTGCACCTTCTCCAATTCATCTCCTACTAGATAACTGAAATTTTCTTTAACTCGATGAGTTAAGTGTTAGCAGCCAACGCTCGAACTATCATTTTAAGGATCTGGTTCTCCAGGTAGGGGGTCCTGTCGTCGGGGTAATTTCCTGGCCCTGCAAAGAAAACCCTGATAACGAAATAAGGACAAAAAATTTCGCATATGTACGTTGAATGTTAGTTCATTTCATTAGTTCAACTAGCGGAGGCCGTGGACCGCTATAAGGCGGATATAATTGTCATCCAAAGAAATGCAGGGAAAGGCAAAAGAAAATAGAAAAACTGCAATATTTACTATAATAGCTGGTACCAAGTTCTCACACCTCAACATTCACAAAGGGACATGAAGATCAGCTGATCAATCAAACGTCAATCAGATTGATCATATTGCAATCGATGCAAAGCACTGCTCCAATATCATGTATGTCCGAAATTTCCAAGGGGCAAACATTGATTCGTTGTAGCCAAAGTACGACTGAGGATATACCGAATAACGCCAAGAGGTAGTAATAATTTGTGGAAGTTTAACGTCGGTCGGTTACAATTGCCAGGTCCTTTTCCGATCAAGACTCTAATAACCTCCAAAAGAATCCTTTACCGCCAGCATCAAGTATTGAGTACCAGTGGCAACATTGCTTAAATGCCAAAGAAATGGAAGGGAAGCCGCATCAGAAGTGATGGGTTTTACACCGCCACCACAGCAAAACCCCTGGTTTGATAATGAGTGTGAACAAGCAATTCAGTCTGATTTTTTAGTTTACCTGTCCTTTGGTTTCATTCAGAAGGAGTCCAAGTAGTGCCGAAACGTCTAGTGAGAAAAGGTTCGGAAGGCGTATGATAGATGTTATTGTATTTAGACATTGAAGATTTTGAAAAGGACGCAAGATCAGCGGTTAGTGAGTGATTAGATGTTGTTAAAAATGATGAGGTGATAGGAGCAGAACAAGCATTCGAATTTGATGTTGTTATTTTTGATGTTGGTGTTGTTGTGATTAAAGTTATTGTCGTTGGAATTGCTGTTATTGAAGTGCCCCGTGGCTTAGTGGTTAGTGTGTCGGACTGCTAAGCGAATGAGTTCGAATCCCGTTCATAGCCACCTTCTTTGCAGGGATACTGCCTCTTGCGAGTATTACGCCCTGCATTTAGGTTGACAACATGAATTGCATTAAATAAGCAGTCAAATCATTGCACTGTGTCGAAACATTGTTGAAACATCAACAATGTTTCGACTTTGTAACTGGCCCAAGGGTTGGGCAACCTCCTAAATGCTGCGCGTGCTGTTTGTTCAACAACAACGCAGGTTTTATTCGGAAGAACCAACAATCGATGGCTGAGTTCAATTTAAACACGAAACGTGACGGTGGTTTTATTTTGTATTAAAGAAAACACGTAACACGAGGAACTGACACGAGGTCCCTTCCATTCTTACAGATTAACAACACACACATAGAAATAGTTGGGAGTATAAGTCACTAGGCCTTGACTCCTTAAGGGGCTGTCGTCCTATTAAATTTATTTATTTATTTATTATTATTGAGGAAATTGTTGTTGGTTGTGGTGTTGTAATTGCTGTTGTAGAGGATTCGGTAAGCTCGGTAAGGATGGAAGTGTTATATATTATCGAGTTGAGAGTGCATGGAGATTTTATCGATTTTACAAGAAAAGATTTAAATTTCGTCAATGATGTCGTTGAAAGAAGCACAAATGATTGCTAGCATCTCTCAGTGCAAGAATTGCCAACAGTTCGGTCATGTAGCTAGCAACTGTGGAATGAAGTACAGGTGCGTCAAGTACGATCTCCACATTATCAACAGCATTGCTAATCAATACACATCTTGTCTCATTGGAGGAGACTTCAACGGTCGGCACCCTCTATGGATAGATACCGCGGAATCTCACCAAGGCAAAGCAATTGTTGACTGGCTACAAGGAAATCCCGAGCATCACTCTTTGGTTGTCGTGTCTTAACCAAAACCAACATTCCCTAGAACTCCATCTCATTTGGATTTTTTGTCTGGTTACGTCGAGCTTCATCAACATCCTACCTGAACTACAGAACTACAATTGCGTAGCACGCGATAGTGATTCCGACCATCTGGCAGTAGAAATTAGGGTACGACCTAATCAAAGGATACCCTGCAAACAACCAGAACAAGAGCTCCACATAAGGTATAACAGGATGAACATTCCGTACCGAAATTGAAAGAGATCTCCCGGAAGTCCCAACCAGCAGCAATCTCTCAAATAGCAAAATTGAAAGTGCCATACTCCAATTCGAGACAACAGTTACCAACGCCTTGGAAAAGCTCAAGACCGCAAAATCCGGCAGAGACCGATATGCGAATGTGCCGCAACATTACAGGCCATATATTCTCACAGACAGAGACTCCGCAAAAAGCGTCAACGGATATACCATAGGTTTTTTAACAGAGAACGACGAGTATAGACGCATATACTCCGAACTTCAATGCACCAACATCATGTTCAACCAGGCAGTGAAACATCACCAGGAGGATGAATTCAGGGAGACTTGCCAAAATCAAACCGGGACGCGATGCCTTCAAGCTCGTTGGGAAAAAGAGCACAATGCCAGATACAATAATGCACGGGCAATATACTGCAACAACACCAACCGAAAAAGCAGAAGCCCTCGCTAAGCATTTTGAAGAGACCTTCAAGGATCGCCCGCCCAATCACCTTCCTGAATTCATCGAAGAAGTTGAAAACAAGTTTGAAGAAGTTGCAGCCTCTAATACTTCAGTCACCAACTTTAATGAGGACAATCCTGCACTTGGACGAGGAAGTAACTGACATAATCCATGGAGTAAATTCTAAGAAATCAGCAGGAAATGATGCGATTTCTAACTTTGTGCTTAAAAAGCTACCAAATCTGGCCATCCTACTGCTGACGATCATCTTCAATAAATTAAGCCTTAATAACAGCTACTTCCCCGAAACATGGCAAACGGCAAAAGTGGTGCCCGTTCCGAAGAAAACCAACAGGACTAGTGTCGATGGATATCGGCTGATTTCGCTTTTATGCTGTGTCAGCAAAATCCTGGAGGGACTTATCCTGCGAAAACTTCGTCATTTTTTCAGGGAAAGGGAATTCATACCGGAATGTCAGTATGGTTTCCGAGCACGACACTCAACCATCCATCCGCTTCTTGGACTGCACTCCGACGTGACAAACGGACTCAACAAGAAAGAAACCACAGTCGCCAATCGAAAAGGCCTTTGACGCAGTTTGGATAAAAGGACTAATATTCAAACTGTCAAGTCTAGAACTACCTGAACACTTGGTAAGATTAATCAAAAATGTTCTAATCCATAGATCCTTTTATGTATAGGTAAACAAAGAATATTCACAAAGAAAGAGGATCAGCGCTGGTTTTCAACAGTTTTCCAAGTTGGGCCCCATACTTTTCCACCTTTATACAGCTGACCAGCCTACTAACATCCCAGGGACGAAAACGAAGCTATATGCCGATGACTCCTTAGCATATGCCACATCCATTTCACCAGAAATCGCAGAAAGGAGAGTTGAAGGTCACATAAGAACCTTGTGGGACTACTACCTTAAATGGGGACTAAAGATAAATAGCGATAAGAGCGAGCTTATCTGCTTCAGAACCCCAACATCAGCAAAAAGAGGTCGAAGACGTTTCGCATCACGCTGTGATAATATCAGTATCAAGCTACCAGACAACACACTGATAAGGACAAAGACAACAGCAAAATACCTTGGAGTGAATTTCACTAACCGCTTCCAATTCAATAAGCACGCTTCATTCATGCTTAAGAGAGCCAACTTCTCCCTACATCTGGTTCACCCGCTTCTTAGAAGAAGAAACGGACTAAACACTAATACCAACCTCCTCATCAATAAGCAGCTGATTCGTCCAGTTCTGACGTACGCTTGTCCTATTTGGTTCACCATATCACCAACATATATGAAGAGGATCGAAGTTTTTGAAAGGAAGATACTCCGTAGCTGTACAGGCCTACACCGAAACCCCATTACAAGGAAATATGTCCCAAACAAGAAGCTATATGAAGACAGAAAAGTGATTCCAATAACACAGTTCATGACACAGCTCTCCAAAAATATTTTGAGGAACTTGGAGGTCCACCCCAACTTGGAAATCCAGCAACTACTCCAGCAACAACTAGAGCCCAGCCATCGCTACCTCAACATTCGAGCCACATCACAGACGATTGATTCGAGGATATAATGAACAATGACGGAGCCCCGTTCTACGAGAGAACCAGCAACGGACACAACAGAGGATAAGCAACACCGCATCCTAACCCCAATTTTTAAAACCAAAGACAGTAAATTATAATTACGAATTTCAATTAAAAGATTATGCAAACAACAATATGATATAAGTAAAAGTATAGCATTGTATAGAGTCAGCTGAAGTAAGTCGGGCCCCTGTTGTTGAGCCGACATGATTTATTTTAGTTATAAGTTAGTTTAAGACCAATTGTACATAAATTCTAACGAATATAATAAAAATAATCTATTCTAAAATGATTGCTAGGTCACAGCTAAATTCAGAAATCTTAGATTTTAAAACATGTAGCGTTGAATTCTGATTACTTACTTACTTACTTACTTACTTACTTACTGATTCAAACGTAGAACGCATTTCACAGTTAATATTATCAAAACGACAGTGAGTGTGTTCTTCACGTGAATTAAATAAATGCACAAAAGATGAATTTTTTTTATCAATTGAAGAAAGGATAGATAAACAGCGATTGCTTAAAGTTTCTATTCAGTAATTCTATGCTCTTTGAAAATTCTTCGAAATGTTGAAATTTTGCGAGAACGTTTTTGTGAAATTGTTTATTGTCGACAATGATGGAGTTTGTAGAGTCACTTAGGAATTTTACAGCAAGAAGAAAATGAGAGCGGGAAATATTTTTACACTCTTCATAAAGGAATACAAAAATGTTCATATAATCTTTAATATATCGACAAACCCTATTGCTGAGACCGGTACATATAGGATGGTATGATTTGTTACAGAGACCACGACACGTCACAAGTTCAATAAATTCAGAATCGAGAATGTAGTTAGGGGAGTCACAAGGATTGATACTCATTGTTAGTTAGGATTAATTATTAGATTTTATGTGACTAATTATTTAATGTAATATTTGTTTATAATTTTGTTGGGTTTTTTTGGTCAAATTTTTTTTTTTTTTGGATTATGCAAATAAAAACATATACATAAATGTTATGCCGACGTTTCGCTGCAGTTTCTCAGCATTTTCAGGGGCGTTTTTATTATGTCTAAATACATATACATATGTTTTAATTTTTTTTTATTTATTTTATAATAACTTGTTAACTTACTTCAATTATGTTGCATTCTTATTATAATTTGAGAATTTGCAACTTCCCTACATTTAACATCAAACATTACACAGATTTTATAAATTAAAACATTAAAAAAAAAACAAAAAACTAATATTTAGAATTTACTTTAAAATTGGAATTCTTAACACAAAACATAAATATCACAGTATGGCAATGTTGTAAACTGAATTTGTTCCGTCAATGTCTTCTCTTAAATTCATTGAGGTCGCTCTCTTTTGCTGAATTTTTAAGCTTTCCAGTGTATATCTTCTTCCCCACCTTCTTTCCTTGTCTAAGATCTTGGCGTTGTCTAAGTCTACTATATGTCCAGTCTCCAAAATGTGTTGTCGTAGTCCAGTTTTATGCCTCTTATTTTTGATATCACTCTTATGTTCAGAAACTCTTGTAGCTAAAGCTCGCTTTGTCGTGCCGATGTATACAAGATTGCAATCTTCCCCTTCATTTCAAAAACTACATCGTGTGTGTGATCTTTTGGAATAGGTGCTTTTGTATTTGTGAAGAGTTTATTGTGTGTTTCGTTAGAACTGTGTGCGAATATGATGTTGTTTTCTTCTTTTATTATTTTCAAGAGATTTTTATTTTCCGTCAAAATGGGAATGAAGGGAACTTTTGTAAATATTTAAGGGCTGCCGTCGTTTGTGTTTGTTATTTTTTTTTGTGGACTTATTTTGTTGTGTTTTCTTCATAATGTTGTCAATGATATATCTTGGAAAATTGTTCATTTGAAATATTGTATAGATTTTTTTGGTGTTTTCTTCTTGAAATCGTTCATCGCTAAGGTCAAATATTTTGTTAATGAGGTTTTTTGCAGTATTAATTTTTTGAGGCAGGGGTTGTGTTGAATTGAAGTTGATAAGTCGTCCAGATGATGTTGGTTTCGAATACCAGTTGAATACTGTTTTGTTATCAGTACGAATTAGTAGTGTGTCTAAATATGGTATTTGATTATTTTTTTCCCTTTCTATTGTAAATTGAATTTTGTTGTGATATTGGTTCAGTGCTCTTAAAATTCTTTCTGGGTCTTCTTTATGAATTATTGCGAATAGAATATGTCATCTACATATTTGACAATGAATTTGATTTCAATGTTTTCCTACCTACTTCGTGAATATCAACTTTGGTTGTAATTGGTTGACCAGTTCACGAGAAAGTTTAATTAAAAAAAATCGGCCTATGGAAGGTACACACCATTTAATTTTTTTTTACCAAAATATAACGCTTAACTACAATAGCACACTGATTTTTGTTCGTAAAAATTCCTGGAGCCGTTTTCGAGAAAAATAAGCTTTTACATAACGGTTATTTGACAGATACCGTTAATATTTTGGCTAAAAATAAAATTGAAAACAGCCCTCCCTAGAATGTCGAAACAACCTTATGTTCCAAATTTGAAGACGATTGGCAGAACCGTTCAGGCTGTCCCAAAATACATACGTACAGGCAGACAGACAATATTTTGCCAGTAACTCAAATATGTTTCTCTATCATGGTAATATCCTCTTTGATTGATATCTCAAAATTTTTAATCTGCACGAATGCATAACTTGCATTATAATACCTATAATCGCAAGTAAAAAGTTGGGATTGTTGGCTAAAAATATAAGTTAAATTAAATAGAATTTTCTTTTTCTTTTATTAATAATTATTTTATACTTCAAAATAAGTTTTAAACGAAAAACCCGCAATGCTCCCTATTCACATAAAATCAAGTTGAGTCAAAAAACTACCAAGCTTTTACCCACAAGACCTGTTCATTTTAAAGAAGGAAATAATTACCTTTAATTTGATGCCAAATGGATGCTTTACCTCGATGAGTAACTTTATTTTTAATAGTAAGTTAACATTTAATATGTGTGCTTTTTGTGAAACGATCGATATTAGCGGGCATACATTTGGGTTGAGTAAAAAACTTTCGGGCTTCTTCCTGATATTCTTATGTATAATGAAAGGGCATAGTGTGACCATTGATTTCACTAATACTTTTTTTAAACTCAATGAATAACATTGGAAAAAGAGGTTTTAAACGAATAGCCAGCAACCCTCCCTATCAACACAAAATCAGGCTGAGTGACAAAACTGCCAAGCTTTCACCCGGAAGATCTGTAAATCATAAAAGAAAAAGCAATTGCAATAAATTTGATAAGAAATTCATCCTTTGACTCGATGAGTACAAAGGTGGATACAAATCAACCACTTCAATGTTTCCTCCTAAAACTTCATCAGAATTTCAAGGGGAACCCTTGCGGGTGGCAGTGGTGGAGTAGATAAGATGTTTGCGAGAGATCCTAAGTTCGACTCTTAGTTTGGCAAGCAATTTTTCTAACTCCTAGTGCAAGCTAGAGCCGTCTGTTGGTTTTAAGTGAGAAAATAGTCACCTAGTTCTCGAACTACTGCGCCGAAAAAAGTTCTTTCCTATCTCTCTAATTCTTCAAAATACTGTCGTGCAACATCCGGCTGTATTATAACATTGTGCCTTACAGACACGTAGTTAAAATATTATTCAATATTATTTTTTTTTCTGAGAATTTTCACCACTATGGCAAAATTGTTCTTTAACAAAATAAGTACACAGTCACCTCAAAAAAGAGCCCGATTTCATCTTCCCACGCCATTCACACCTTGGTAAGGACTGCACCTTCTCCAATTCATCTCCTACTAGATAACTGAAATTTTCTTTAACTCGATGAGTTAAGTGTTAGCAGCCAACGCTCGAACTATCATTTTAAGGATCTGGTTCTCCAGGTAGGGGGTCCTGTCGTCGGGGTAATTTCCTGGCCCTGCAAAGAAAACCCTGATAACGAAATAAGGACAAAAAATTTCGCATATGTACGTTGAATGTTAATTCATTTCATTAGTTCAACTAGCGGAGGCCGTGGACCGCTATAAGGCGGATATAATCGTCATCCAAAGAAATGCAGGGAAAGGCAAAAGAAAATAGAAAAACTGCAATATTTACTATAATAGCTGGTACCAAGTTCCCACACCTCAACATTCACAAAGGGACATGAAGATCAGCTGATCAATCAAACGTCAATCAGATTGATCATATTGCAATCGATGCAAAGCACTGCTCCAATATCATGTATGTCCGAAATTTCCAAGGGGCAAACATTGATTCGTTGTAGCCAAAGTACGACTGAGGATATACCGAATAACGCCAAGAGGTAGTAATAATTTGTGGAAGTTTAACGTCGGTCGGTTACAATTGCCAGGTCCTTTTCCGATCAAGACTCTAATAACCTCCAAAAGAATCCTTTACCGCCAGCATCAAGTATTGAGTACCAGTGGCAACATTGCTTAAATGCCAAAGAAATGGAAGGGAAGCCGCATCAGAAGTGATGGGTTTTACACCGCCACCACAGCAAAACCCCTGGTTTGATAATGAGTGTGAACAAGCACAGGCAGCTAAATAGAAAGCATACAAGGTGGCGCTGCAAAGAGGGACCAGAACTGCCAGGTGATGGAAAAAAACTCTGGAATTTAATATTCCAATATAACATATTTGTATAGACTTTAAAGCCATGAGTGTTCGGCATTCCAAATAAATTGACACGACCATGTAGCCTGACCATGGCTAACATTAAAAGACAAGTAAAAGTAGCCGTGTTGCTGTTCAGACCAATCAACATTTTTAATGTACTCTGACCAGAGGTAGATCAGCTTTATATCCTTTCCATTGGAGATAGAAATCCGTGACTCTGGCACGTCAAAAAGAGGGACTATTGTAACCAAGTCCAAACAGATATTGGCTTACACAGTCGACATTAACATAATCGGTAGAAGTCCGCAATCTGTAGAAGACTCCTTTACCCTAATCGAGCTGGCGCGGCACAAATCTTGGGGCTGTATATTAATTTAGGGAAAACTAAGTATATGGTGGCTACGGCATCGAGAAGCGTTGGTCCAACTAACAGGGTAGTGGAACATGAATTTAAATGGTGCAGTTCTTTAACTACTAAAATCCAACAGAACCTACTATAGTGTGTCAAGGCTTTTTCAATCCAGAAACCTTACCATAAAAACTAAATTGCTGCTGGAAGACTATGGTCTTACCAGTACTCATATACGGATCCGAGACTTTGGCTGCTTACAAAAAGACACTCTGATCTTTAATCCGCGTTCGAGAGGAAAGTCTTACGGAGCATTGTTGACCCCGTGTACGAGGGAGGATGATTCCGGAGAAGATATAATCATGAATTGTATGAATTCTACTTCTATGCAGATGTTGTGAAAAAATAAACTACGGAAGACTCCGGTGAGCTGGGCACTCGTATTAGCGAAGAGTAATCAGCTCGGAGTTTTTGCAGTTCTTTTTATGGTAAAAGACAACGTTGCAGACCTTGCTTGCGTTAAATGACGAAGACTAGGACGCCTAAAACATTGGGGGGCGCAATTGAGTGACGTTGCGTCGACCAGCAATCGAGCAAGAGAGCTTACTCATCTTATCGAAAATGCGTGCTTTTGGCATAGATGAAACTCTTATTCGTTGGATAAGAAGCTATCTTCAGAACCTTTCAATACAAGTTGTATTTGACGGTTTAAAATCTGATTCCCACAAAATAAATGCTGGTGTGTCTTAGGTCTCCGTTCTGTCTCTAACTCTTTTCTTCATTTTTACTTGCGATTATAGGTACTATAATGCAAGTTATGCATTCGTGCAGATTAAAAATTTTGAGATGACAACCAAACATGACATTACGATGATAGAGAAACATATTTGAGTTACTGGCAAAATACTGTCTTTCTGTCTGTTCGTATGTATTTCGGACTACAGCCTTAACGGTTTGGCTAATCATCTTCAAATTTAGTACATAAGGTTATTTTGACATTCTACAGAGGACTTTTTTATTTTTATTTTATTTATTTATTTATTTATTGCTTACTATAATCAGTCTTAAGGCTAAAGTAAAATTTTTAAATACTAAGTTTAAATCCAACAAAATTTTTTTTTGCTTATGTATATTTACAAATAAGAAGTGCTTAAACAAATATTAATAGCATTAATCAATCTTTAACAAAAAAAAAATAAACAAATAATAATAATAATTTAGGGATTATGGATGATAGGGGTACAAGTTTTTTTAAAGGGAAGATGAACTGGTGTTAAAATCAAGGATATGTTGTGAACGATTGGCTAAACGTAGCATATCGGTGATAGGGTTGAAATGTCCATAATTGGTGCGGTGAGTGGGAAGGTTATAGAAAGGGATGGATCTGAGATTATGTGGATTGGTATTGAGGAAAAAATATTTTCAAGAAGTGCGGGAGAGTCGATGGCACCAGTAATTATTTGGTGCACAAAGAGTATATCAGCAACATCACGACGTTTAGCAAGGGTGTGTTAATTTATTAGTTTTAAGCGATCTTCATAAGGGGGTAAGATAAGGGGATCCGACAAAGGAATATGACGTAAAGCGGAAATGGCTTCAATTCTAATTGAGTGGATTGTTTGATTAGGAGACCACACCTGAGAAGCATACTCAAGAATAGGCGTAACGAATGTTATGTAGAGTGATTTGGTGAGGTAAGGGTTGCAAAATTCTTTTGACCAGTGCTTTAAATACCAAGGGAAGAGTTCGCTTTTGCAATAATTTGGTCGATGTGGGAGCGGAAATTAAGTTCTTTATCGCAATAGATACCTAGATCACGAATGGAAGATACTACTGGAACGGCCACGTCACAAAAGTCGTACGTTCGAGGGGGAAGTGTTAGACGTTTCCGTGATAGAGTCATAAATTGACACTTGCTAACATTGAGTTCAAGAAATTTTTTTATTTATGAGGTAGCAGAAATTGGAATTGATAAAGAACCTCTAAACACTACCCTATAAAAACGGTCTTCCAAATAGGATTTCATCAATTGGATAAATAGTGGTGGAAAACCAAAGGCTCTTAACTTAAGAAAAATAATATCGTGAGAAATGTTATCAAACGCTTTAGAGAAGTCGGTAGTAACTACGTCAACCTCGTGATTTAATTTGTCGTGGTTGACCTACCGTTCAAGAAACCATGCTGTAGTGCGGAAACAATTGACTTACAGTGGAAATAAAGCATGTCAAACTTTCATAAAGTTTGGGAATTGTGGAGAGTTTAGCTAAAGGACGGTAATTAGAAATTTCGTTTTTAATACCTTTCTTGGGAATTGGAAATATAAAAGAATTTTTCCATAATGCAGGAAAAAGTGTTTGAGTAAGCGAGAGTTGAAACATGGCTAAGAGGTTCATAGAGAGTGTTAATGCATTTTATAAGGAATATTGCGGGGATAACGTCTGAGCCAGGAGAAAAGTCGTCTTCAAGTGAGTTGATTTTTTTCGAAGACAGTATCTAGATTAATCCCAAGAGAAACAAGAGAAGTATGTGAACTGTTAGCCAGATAACAGAAATAATCAAAATCGGGTTCAATTGCATCGTCGTTATATGAAAGACTAAACAAATTTGAAAAATGTTAGCGATAACCAGGGAATCAGATGAAGAAGTGTCAAGAAAATTAAAAGAAAGGGGAAAACCGTCGGATTTTCTCTTAATGTTTATAAACTGGTAGAATCGTTTAGGTTCAAAAATGAAACTGGTCTGGTCAAGGTAATCATGATAAAGAGAATCACATACAAAAGAAAAATTGAAAAAAGCTTGTTGGCAATGTAAATAATCGACAGTTGTTCTTGATTTTAGAAATGTTTTCCATAATTTATTTCTAAGATTACGAAGTGTTCGCAAAAAGTATACCAAGGGGGGATAACGAGCAATTATTTTTGGGCAAGAAGGGAACACATTGGATGAGGCATTCGAAGATTGCAGTGTAAAAGAAAGAAAGAGAAATGTCGATGGGGGTTATGATGTTAATGAAATGGTTAAAATCAATACGGTTTATTAAACCAATAAGTTGAGAGAAATCAGGATTAGGTCAAGGTTAAAAAGAAGATGAAAATTCTCGGTAACTACAGAGTTCTGAGGGTCGGAAGAGAAGATGAGGTCAAGTTGTCTACCTAGGTTGTTAGTAATATTACTTATCTGAAAAAGGCCAGACCCAAAAACGCGATCACAGAAAAGGCATTCTTTCTCAGAGGAAGGATTACAAGGAACATAGCTAGATTCATGTTCAGACTGTAACAATCGCAAATCAGGAAAATTGAAATCTCCAATGATAATAATATCATCACTTCGGTAAAAAAAAGGGAGTCGAGTGAATCAACTAGCAGTCAGTATGCGAGAATGAGTTTCGAAGGGTGAACATAGCAACAAATAATATAAAAACACCGTTTAAAAATAGATAGTTTTATGCATACTAGTTCAGTGAGTGGTGATTTAGAAATATCGACTAGATTTGCACTAAATCGGTTGTGAACGACTATAAGAACACCTCGTCCGGAGGGGGCATTTTCATTAATTTGTCCATCTGCACGATATACAATAAAATAGGAAATTAATAATTCACTATCAAGGAAACTGGAATCAAAGTTTGTTTCTGTAAGGGCAAATATATCAAAAGGAAGTTTTTGTGAGTTAAGGAACACTGAGGATGTTTTTGTGCGGAGCCCTCTAACATTCTGATAATACAGAGATAAGATGCTAAGGGTTACTTTGTTTGATACAGGGTGAGCAAAATTATGGGTGTTAAAGACGAGGTTTTTTTAAAGAAATTTGAGTGCATAGAACGATTTGAGCTCACGTGTGCAGAATACGTAGCAAGATCTTTTAGGACTGAAGATGCGGATATATTGAAACCTTAATGAAACCGGATGTAGATTTCTTCTGGGCTAAGAGGATCAGTTGGGAGACCTTCTTTTTAAATATACAAGATGACATTGGTTTTGGTCTTACCGTTTATACAGACAAAATCAGGTTTGTCATGTAAAAATGCAAGGTATAGACGAATATTATCGTAAAGTTTATTATGACATAGCCTTACCATCGAGTACCGTCCTTCATAATCATTAGTTTTAGGCTTTGGATCGACAAATTTGGAGGTTAATTTGACGACGGCTGGATACAGTGGCTCAAAAATGGGGGGGATTAGTGTTACTGTGATTAATTGAATACGTGAGTGATTTGGTAGAGGAGGTATGTTGTGGGTCTGTGAAACTGGATTTAAGGAATAGGAACGAAGAAACACGTTTAGGTTTAGTTAGGTTTAGAAGAATTGATTGGGCTTACGTGAAGAATAGGGTTAGTTCGGGAAAGGTAACTAGAGCTAGGTTTTTGATGCAATACATTGTTATAAGGAGATGCTTTCTTAGGTAGTTTTGAGACCAATAAGGAAATTTGAATATTGTCAATACAACATACTGTGGAGAAAAAGAGCCATAAATATCGAGTTGGAATGTAAACTTTGAAACTGGAAGAGTTCAATCTAAAATATTTGTCAAGACTAATTTTATAATAATACGAGAAAAAATTGCGTAGCTAAGTGTTTTTAGCAGTAGGAGTAATTTTTACAAAGAGAGGCGTCAATTCAGTCTGATTTTTTAGTTTACCTGTCCTTTGGTTTCATTCAGAAGGAGTCCAAGTAGTGCCGAAACGTCTAGTGAGAAAAGGTTCGGAAGGCGTATGATAGATGTTATTGTATTTAGACATTGAAGATTTTGAAAAGGACGCAAGATCAGCGGTTAGTGAGTGATTAGATGTTGTTAAAAATGATGAGGTGATAGGAGCAGAACAAGCATTCGAATTTGATGTTGTTATTTTTGATGTTGGTGTTGTTGTGATTAAAGTTATTGTCGTTGGAATTGCTGTTATTGAAGTGCCCCGTGGCTTAGTGGTTAGTGTGTCGGACTGCTAAGCGAATGAGTTCGAATCCCGTTCATAGCCACCTTCTTTTCAGGGATACTGCCTCTTGCGAGTATTACGCCCTGCATTTAGGTTGACAACATGAATTGCATTAAATAAGCAGTCAAATCATTGCACTGTGTCGAAACATTGTTGAAACATCAACAATGTTTCGACTTTGTAATTGGCCCAAGGGTTGGGCAACCTCCTAAATGCTGCGCGTGCTGTTTGTTCAACAACAACGCAGGTTTTATTCGGAAGAACCAACAATCGATGGCTGAGTTCAATTTAAACACGAAACGCGACGGTGGTTTTATTTTGTATTAAAGAAAACACGTAACACGAGGAACTGACACGAGGTCCCTTCCATTCTTACAGATTAACAACACACACATAGAAATAGTTGGGAGTATAAGTCACTAGGCCTTGACTCCTTAAGGAGCTGTCGTCCTATTAAATTTATTTATTTATTTATTGCTCTTATTATTGAGGAAATTGTTGTTGGTTGTGGTGTTGTAATTGCTGTTGTAGAGGATTCGGTAAGCTCGGTAAGGATGGAAGTGTTATATATTATCGAGTTGAGAGTGCATGGAGATTTTATCGATTTTACAAGAAAAGATTTAAATTTCGTCAATGATGTCGTTGAAAGAAGCACGAATGATTGCTAGCATCTCTCAGTGCAAGAATTGCCAACAGTTCGGTCATGTAGCTAGCAACTGTGGAATGAAGTACAGGTGCGTCAAGTACGATCTCCACATTATCAACAGCATTGCTAATCAATACACATCTTGTCTCATTGGAGGAGACTTCAACGGTCGGCACCCTCTATGGATAGATACCGCGGAATCTCACCAAGGCAAAGCAATTGTTGACTGGCTACAAGGAAATCCCGAGCATCACTCTTTGGTTGTCGTGTCTTAACCAAAACCAACATTCCCTAGAACTCCATCTCATTTGGATTTTTTGTCTGGTTACGTCGAGCTTCATCAACATCCTACCTGAACTACGGGACTACAATTGCGTAGCACGCGATAGTGATTCCGACCATCTGGCAGTAGAAATTAGGGTACGACCTAATCAAAGGATACTCTGCAAACAACCAGAACAAGAGCTCCACATAAGGTATAACAGGATGAACATTCCGTACCGAAATTGAAAGAGATCTCCCGGAAGTCCCAACCAGCAGCAATCTCTCAAATAGCAAAATTGAAAGTGCCATACTCCAATTCGAGACAACAGTTACCAACGCCTTGGAAAAGCTCAAGACCACAAAATCCGGCAGAGACCGATATGCGAATGTGCCGCAACATTACAGGCCATATATTCTCACAGACAGAGACTCCGCAAAAAGCGTCAACGGATATACCATAGGTTTTTTAACAGAGAACGACGAGTATAGACGCATATACTCCGAACTTCAATGCACCAACATCATGTTCAACCAGGCAGTGAAACATCACCAGGAGGATGAATTCAGGGAGACTTGCCAAAATCAAACCGGGACGCGATGCCTTCAAGAAAATTAACCAGCTCGTTGGGAAAAATAGCACAATGCCAGATACAATAATACACGGGCAATATACTGCAACAACACCAACCGAAAAAGCAGAAGCACTCGCTAAGTATTTTGAAGAGACCTTCAAGGATCGCCCGCCCAATCACCTTCCTGAATTCATCGAAGAAGTTGAAAACAAGTTTGAAGAAGTTGCAGCCTCTAATACTTCAGTCACCAACTTTAATGAGGACAATCCTGCACTTGGACGAGGAAGTAACTGACATAATCCATGGAGGAAATTCTAAGAAATCAGCAGGAAATGATGCGATTTCTAACTTTGTGCTTAAAAAGCTACAAAATCTGGCCATCCTACTGCTGACGATCATCTTCAATAAATTAAGCCTTAATAACAGCTACTTCCCCGAAACATGGAAAACGGCAAAAGTGGTGCCCGTTCCGAAGAAAACCAACAGGACTAGTGTCGATGGATTTCGGCTGATTTCGCTTTTATGCTGTGTCAGCAAAATCCTGGAGGGACTTATCCTGCGAAAACTTCGTCATTTTTTCAGGGAAAGGGAATTCATACCGGAATGTCAGTATGGTTTCCGAGCACGACACTCAACCATCCATCCGCTTCTTGGACTGCACTCCGACGTGACAAACGGACTCAACAAGAAAGAAACCACAGTCGCCAATCGAAAAGGCCTTTGACGCAGTTTGGATAAAAGGACTAATATTCAAACTGTCAAGTCTAGAACTACCTGAACACTTGGTAAGATTAATCAAAAATGTTCTAATCCATAGACCCTTTTATGTATAGGTAAACAAAGAATATTCACAAAGAAAGACGATCAGCGCTGGTTTTCAACAGTTTTCCAAGTTGGGCCCCATACTTTTCCACCTTTATACAGCTGACCAGCCTACTAACATCCCAGGGACGAAAACGAAGCTATATGCCGATGACTCCTTAACATATGCAACATCCATTTCACCAGAAATCGCAGAAAGGAGAGTTGAAGGTCACATAAGAACCTTGTGGGACTACTACCTTAAATGGGGACTAAAGATAAATAGCGATAAGAGCGAGCTTATCTGCTTCAGAACCCCAACAACAGCAAAAAGAGGTCGAAGACGTTTCGCATCACGCTGTGATAATATCAGTATCAAGCTACCAGACAACACACTGATAAGGACAAAGACAACAGCAAAATACCTTGGAGTGAATTTCACTAACCGCTTCCAATTTAATAAGCACGCTTCATTCATGCTTAAGAGAGCCAACTTCTCCCTACATCTGGTTCACCCGCTTCTTAGAAGAAGAAACGGACTAAACACTAATACCAACCTCCTCATCAATAAGCAGCTGATTCGTCCAGTTCTGACGTACGCTTGTCCTATTTGGTTCACCATATCACTCATATATATTAAGAGGATCGAAGTTTTTGAAAGGAAGATACTCCGTAGCTGTACAGGCCTACACCGAAACCCCATTACAAGGAAATATGTCCCAAACAAGAAGCTATATGAAGACAGAAAAGTGATTCCAATAACACAGTTCATGACACAGCTCTCCAAAAATATTTTGAGGAACTTGGAGGTCCACCCCAACTTGGAAATCCAGCAACTACTCCAGCAACAACTAGAGCCCAGCCATCGCTACCTCAACATTCGAGCCACATCACAGACGATTGATTCGAGGATATAATGAACAATGACGGAGCCCCGTTCTACGAGAGAACCAGCAACGGACACAACAGAGGATAAGCAACACCGCATCCTAACCCCAATTTTTAAAACCAAAGACAGTAAATTATAATTACGAATTTCAATTAAAAGATTATGCAAACAACAATATGATATAAGTAAAAGTATAGCATTGTATAGAGTCAGCTGAAGTAAGTCGGGCCCCTGTTGTTGAGCCGACATGATTTATTTTAGTTATAAGTTAGTTTAAGACCAATTGTACATAAATTCTAACGAATATAATAAAAATAATCTATTCTAAAATGATTGCTAGTTCACAGCTAAATTCAGAAATCTTAGATTTTAAAACATGTAGCGTGGAGATAATGGGACAGGATGTAGAGGACGTTGAATTTGGCATATTTTGAAAAGAAAGATTAATGTCCGACCGTATATCTTGAATAAGTGTATGTATGCTATCCAGTAGGTATGAACTCCTTACTGATTCAAACGTAGAACGCATTTCACAGTTAATATTATCAAAACGACAGTGAGTGTGTTCTTCACGTGAATTAAATAAATGCACAAAAGATGAATTTTTTTTATCAATTGAAGAAAGGATAGATAAACAGCGATTGCTTAAAGTTTCTATTCAGTAATTCTATGCTCTTTGAAAATTCTTCGAAATGTTGAAATTTTGCGAGAACGTTTTTGTGAAATTGTTTATTGTCGACAATGATGGAGTTTGTAGAGTCACTTAGGAATTTTACAGCAAGAAGAAAATGAGAGCGGGAAATATTTTTACACTCTTCATAAAGGAATACAAAAATGTTCATATAATCTTTAATATATCGACAAACCCTATTGCTGAGACCGGTACATATAGGATGGTATGATTTGTTACAGAGACCACGACACGTCACAATTTCAATAAATTCAGAATCGAGAATGTAGTTAGGGGAGTCACAAGGATTGATACTCATTGTTAGTTAGGATTAATTATTAGATTTTATGTGACTAATTATTTAATGTCATATTTGTTTATAATTTTGTTGGGTTTTTTTGGTCAAATTTTTTTTTTTTTTGGATTATGCAAATAAAAACATATACATAAATGTTATGCCGACGTTTCGCTGCAGTTTCTCAGCATTTTCAGGGGCGTTTTTATTATGTCTAAATACATATACATATGTTTTAATTTTTTTTTATTTATTTTATAATAACTTGTTAACTTACTTCAATTATGTTGCATTCTTATTATAATTTGAGAATTTGCTACTTCCCTACATTTAACATCAAACATTACACAGATTTTATAAATTAAAACATTAAAAAAAAACAAAAAACTAATATTTAGAATTTACTTTAAAATTGGAATTCTTAACACAAAACATAAATATCACAGTATGGCAATGTTGTAAACTGAATTTGTTCCGTCAATGTCTTCTCTTAAATTCATTGAGGTCGCTCTCTTTTGCTGAATTTTTAAGCTTTCCAGTGTATATCTTCTTCCCCACCTTCTTTCCTTGTCTAAGATCTTGGCGTTGTCTAAGTCTACTATATGTCCAGTCTCCAAAATGTGTTGTCGTAGTCCAGTTTTATGCCTCTTATTTTTGATATCACTCTTATGTTCAGCCACTCTTGTAGCTAAAGCTCGCTTTGTCGTGCCGATGTATACAAGATTGCAATCTTCCCCTTCATTTCAAAAACTACATCGTGTGTGTGGTCTTTTGGAATAGGTGCTTTTGTATTTGTGAAGAGTTTATTGAGTGTTTCGTTAGAACTGTGTGCGAATATGATGTTGTTTTCTTCTTTTATTATTTTCAAGAGATTTTTATTTTCCGTCAAAATGGGAATGAAGGGAACTTTTGTAAATATTTAAGGGCTGCCGTCGTTTGTGTTTGTTATTTTTTTTGTGGATTTATTTTGTTGTGTTTTCTTCATAATGTTGACAATGATATATCTTGGAAAATTGTTCATTTGGAATATTGTATAGATTTTTTTGGTGTTTTCTTCTTGAAATCGTTCATCGCTAAGGTCAAATATTTTGTTAATGAGGTTTTTTGCAGTATTAATTTTTTGAGGCAGGGGTTGTGTTGAATTGAAGTTGATAAGTCGTCCAGATGATGTTGGTTTCGAATACCAGTTTAATACTGTTTTGTTATCAGTACGAATTAGTAGTGTGTCTAAATATGGTATTTGATTATTTTTTTCCCTTTCTATTGTAAATTGAATTTTGTTGTGATATTGGTTCAGTGCTCTTAAAATTCTTTCTGGGTCTTCTTTATGAATTATTGCGAATAGAATATGTCATCTACATATTTGACAATGAATTTGATTTCAATGTTTTCCTACCTACTTCGTGAATATCAACTTTGGTTGTAATTGGTTGACCAGTTCACGAGAAAGTTTAATTAAAAAAAATCGGCCTATGGAAGGTACACACCATTTAATTTTTTTTACCAAAATATAACGCTTAACTACAAAAGCACACTGATTTTTGTTCGTAAAAATTCCTGGAGCCGTTTTCGAGAAAAATAAGCTTTTACATAACGGTTATTTGACAGATACCGTTAATATTTTGGCTAAAAATAAAATTGAAAACAGCCCTCCCTAGAATGTCGAAACAACCTTATGTTCCAAATTTGAAGACGATTGGCAGAACCGTTCAGGCTGTCTCAAAATACATACGTACAGGCAGACAGACAATATTTTGCCAGTAACTCAAATATGTTTCTCTATCATGGTAATATCCTGTTTGATTGATATCTCAAAATTTTTAATCTGCACGAATGCATAACTTGCATTATAATACCTATAATCGCAAGTAAAAAGTTGGGATTGTTGGCTAAAAATATAAGTTAAATTAAATAGAATTTTCTTTTTCTTTTATTAATAATTATTTTATACTTCAAAATAAGTTTTAAACGAAAAACCCGCAATGCTCCCTATTCACATAAAATCAAGTTGAGTCAAAAAACTACCAAGCTTTTACTCACAAGACCTGTTCATTTTAAAGAAGGAAATAATTACCTTTAATTTGATGCCAAATGGATGCTTTACCTCGATGAGTAACTTTATTTTTAATAGTAAGTTAACATTTAATATGTGTGCTTTTTGTGAAACGATCGATATTAGCGGGCATACATTTGGGTTGAGTAAAAAACTTTCGGGCTTCTTCCTGATATTCTTATGTATAATGAAAGGGCATAGTGTGACCATTGATTTCACTAATACTTTTTTTAAACTCAATGAATAACATTGGAAAAAGAGGTTTTAAACGAATAGCCAGCAACCCTCCCTATCAACACAAAATCAGGCTGAGTGACAAAACTGCCAAGCTTTCACCCGGAAGATCTGTAAATTATAAAAGAAAAAGCAATTGCAATAAATTTGATAAGAAATTCATCCTTTGACTCGATGAGTACAAAGGTGGATACAAATCAACCACTTCAATGTTTCCTCCTAAAACTTCATCAGAATTTCAAGGGGAACCCTTGCGGGTGGCAGTGGTGGAGTAGATAAGATGTTTGCGAGAGATCCTAAGTTCGACTCTTAGTTTGGCAAGCAATTTTTCTAACTCCTAGTGCAAGCTAGAGCCGTCTGTTGGTTTTAAGTGAGAAAATAGTCACCTAGTTCTCGAACTACTGCGCCGAAAAAAGTTCTTTCCTATCTCTCTAATTCTTCAAAATACTGTCGTGCAACATCCGGCTGTATTATAACATTGTGCCTTACAGACACGTAGTTAAAATATTATTCAATATTATTTTTTTTTCTGAGAATTTTCACCACTATGGCAAAATTGTTCTTTAACAAAAAAATTAATAATTGTTCTTTAATAAATAAGTAATCTTCCCACGCCATTCACACCTTGGTAAGGACTGCACCTTCTCCAATTCATCTCTTACTAGATAACTGAAATTTTCTTTAACTCGATGAGTTAAGTGTTAGCAGCCAACGCTCGAACTATCATTTTAAGGATCTGGTTCTCCAGGTAGGGGGTCCTGTCGTCGGGGTAATTTCCTGGCCCTGCAAAGAAAACCCTGATAACGAAATAAGGACAAAAAATTTCGCATATGTACGTTGAATGTTAATTCATTTCATTAGTTCAACTAGCGGAGGCCGTGGACCGCTATAAGGCGGATATAATCGTCATCCAAAGAAATGCAGGGAAAGGCAAAAGAAAATAGAAAAACTGCAATATTTACTATAATAGCTGGTACCAAGTTCCCACACCTCAACATTCACAAAGGGACATGAAGATCAGCTGATCAATCAAACGTCAATTAGATTGATCATATTGCAATCGATGCAAAGCACTGCTCCAATATCATGTATGTCCGAAATTTCCAAGGGGCAAACATTGATTCGTTGTAGCCAAAGTACGACTGAGGATATACCGAATAACGCCAAGAGGTAGTAATAATTTGTGGAAGTTTAACGTCGGTCGGTTACAATTGCCAGGTCCTTTTCCGATCAAGACTCTAATAACCTCCAAAAGAATCCTTTACCGCCAGCATCAAGTATTGAGTACCAGTGGCAACATTGCTTAAATGCCAAAGAAATGGAAGGGAAGCCGCATCAGAAGTGATGGGTTTTACACCGCCACCACAGCAAAACCCCTGGTTTGATAATGAGTGTGAACAAGCACAGGCAGCTAAATAGAAAGCATACAAGGTGGCGCTGCAAAGAGGGACCAGAACTGCCAGGTGATGGAAAAAAACTCTGGAATTTAATATTCCAATATAACATATTTGTATAGACTTTAAAGCCATGAGTGTTCGGCATCCCAAATAAATTGACACGACCATGTAGCCTGACCATGGCTAACATTAAAAGACAAGTAAAAGTAGCCGTGTTGCTGTTCAGACCAATCAACATTTTTAATGTACTCTGACCAGAGGTAGATCAGCTTTATATCCTTTCCATTGGAGATAGAAATCCGTGACTCTGGCACGTCAAAAAGAGGGACTATTGTAACCAAGTCCAAACAGATATTGGCTTACACAGTCGACATTAACATAATCGGTAGAAGTCCGCAATCTGTAGAAGACTCCTTTACCCTAATCGAGCTGGCGCGGCACAAATCTTGGGGCTGTATATTAATTTAGGGAAAACTAAGTATATGGTGGCTACGGCATCGAGAAGCGTTGGTCCAACTAACAGGGTAGTGGAACATGAATTTTAATGGTGCAGTTCTTTAACTACTAAAATCCAACAGAACCTACTATAGTGTGTCAAGGCTTTTTCAATCCAGAAACCTTACTATAAAAACTAAATTGCTGCTGGAAGACTATGGTCTTACCAGTACTCATATACGGATCCGAGACTTTGGCTGCTTACAAAAAGACACTCTGATCTTTAATCCGCGTTCGAGAGGAAAGTCTTACGGAGCATTGTTGACCCCGTGTACGAGGGAGGATGATTCCGGAGAAGATATAATCATGAATTGTATGAATTCTACTTCTATGCAGATGTTGTGAAAAAATAAACTACGGAAGACTCCGGTGAGCTGGGCACTCGTATTAGCGAAGAGTAATCAGCTCGGAGTTTTTGCAGTTCTTTTTATGGTAAAAGACAACGTTGCAGACCTTGCTTGCGTTAAATGACGAAGACTAGGACGCCTAAAACATTGGGGTGCGCAATTGAGTGACGTTGCGTCGACCAGCAATCGAGCAAGAGAGCTTACTCATCTTATCGAAAATGCGTGCTTTTGGCATAGATGAAACTCTTATTCGTTGGATAAGAAGCTATCTTCAGAACCTTTCAATACAAGTTGTATTTGACGGTTTAAAATCTGATTCCCACAAAATAAATGCTGGTGTGTCTTAGGTCTCCGTTCTGTCTCTAACTCTTTTCTTCATTTTTACTTGCGATTATAGGTACTATAATGCAAGTTATGCATTCGTGCAGATTAAAAATTTTGAGATGACAACCAAACATGACATTACGATGATAGAGAAACATATTTGAGTTACTGGCAAAATACTGTCTTTCTGTCTGTTCGTATGTATTTCGGACTACAGCCTTAACGGTTTGGCTAATCATCTTCAAATTTAGTACATAAGGTTATTTTGACATTCTACAGAGGACTTTTTTATTTTTATTTTATTTATTTATTTATTTATTGCTTACTATAATCAGTCTTAAGGCTAAAGTAAAATTTTTAAATACTAAGTTTAAATCCAACAAAATTTTTTTTTGCTTATGTATATTTACAAATAAGAAGTGCTTAAACAAATATTAATAGCATTAATCAATCTTTAACAAAAAAAAAATAAACAAATAATAATAATAATTTAGGGATTATGGATGATAGGGGTACAAGTTTTTTTTAAGGGAAGATGAACTGGTGTTAAAATCAAGGATATGTTGTGAACGATTGGCTAAACGTAGCATATCGGTGATAGGGTTGAAATGTCCATAATTGGTGCGGTGAGTGGGAAGGTTATAGAAAGGGATGGATCTGAGATTATGTGGATTGGTATTGAGGAAAAAATATTTTCAAGAAGTGCGGGAGAGTCGATGGCACCAGTAATTATTTGGTGCACAAAGAGTATATCAGCAACATCACGACGTTTAGCAAGGGTGTGTTAATTTATTAGTTTTAAGCGATCTTCATAAGGGGGTAAGATAAGGGGATCCGACAAAGGAATATGACGTAAAGCAGAAATGGCTTCAATTCTAATTGAGTGGATTGTTTGATTAGGAGACCACACCTGAGAAGCATACTCAAGAATAGGCGTAACGAATGTTATGTAGAGTGATTTGGTGAGGTAAGGGTTGCAAAATTCTTTTGACCAGTGCTTTAAATACCAAGGGAAGAGTTCGCTTTTGCAATAATTTGGTCGATGTGGGAGCGGAAATTAAGTTCTTTATCGCAATAGATACCTAGATCACGAATGGAAGATACTACTGGAACGGCCACGTCACAAAAGTCGTACGTTCGAGGGGGAAGTGTTAGACGTTTCCGTGATAGAGTCATAAATTGACACTTGCTAACATTGAGTTCAAGAAATTTTTTTATTTATGAGGTAGCAGAAATTGGAATTGATAAAGAACCTCTAAACACTACCCTATAAAAACGGTCTTCCAAATAGGATTTCATCAATTGGATAAATAGTGGTGGAAAACCAAAGGCTCTTAACTTAAGAAAAATAATATCGTGAGAAATGTTATCAAACGCTTTAGAGAAGTCGGTAGTAACTACGTCAACCTCGTGATTTAATTTGTCGTGGTTGACCTACCGTTCAAGAAACCATGCTGTAGTGCGGAAACAATTGACTTACAGTGGAAATAAAGCATGTCAAACTTTCATAAAGTTTGGGAATTGTGGAGAGTTTAGCTAAAGGACGGTAATTAGAAATTTCGTTTTTAATACCTTTCTTGGGAATTGGAAATATAAAAGAATTTTTCCATAATGCAGGAAAAAGTGTTTGAGTAAGCGAGAGTTGAAACATGGCTAAGAGGTTCATAGAGAGTGTTAATGCATTTTATAAGGAATATTGCGGGGATAACGTCTGAGCCAGGAGAAAAGTCGTCTTCAAGTGAGTTGATTTTTTTCGAAGACAGTATCTAGATTAATCCCAAGAGAAACAAGAGAAGTATGTGAACTGTTAGCCAGATAACAGAAATAATCAAAATCGGGTTCAATTGCATCGTCGTTATATGAAAGACTAAACAAATTTGAAAAATGTTAGCGATAACCAGGGAATCAGATGAAGAAGTGTCAAGAAAATTAAAAGAAAGGGGAAAACCGTCGGATTTTCTCTTAATGTTTATAAACTGGTAGAATCGTTTAGGTTCAAAAATGAAACTGGTCTGGTCAAGGTAATCATGATAAAGAGAATCACATACAAAAGAAAAATTGAAAAAAGCTTGTTGGCAATGTAAATAATCGACAGTTGTTCTTGATTTTAGAAATGTTTTCCATAATTTATTTCTAAGATTACGAAGTGTTCGCAAAAAGTATACCAAGGGGGGATAACGAGCAATTATTTTTGGGCAAGAAGGGAACACATTGGATGAGGCATTCGAAGATTGCAGTGTAAAAGAAAGAAAGAGAAATGTCGATGGGGGTTATGATGTTAATGAAATGGTTAAAATCAATACGGTTTATTAAACCAATAAGTTGAGAGAAATCAGGATTAGGTCAAGGTTAAAAAGAAGATGAAAATTCTCGGTAACTACAGAGTTCTGAGGGTCGGAAGAGAAGATGAGGTCAAGTTGTCTACCTAGGTTGTTAGTAATATTACTTATCTGAAAAAGGCCAGACCCAAAAACGCGATCACAGAAAAGGCATTCTTTCTCAGAGGAAGGATTACAAGGAACATAGCTAGATTCATGTTCAGACTGTAACAATCGCAAATCAGGAAAATTGAAATCTCCAATGATAATAATATCATCACTTCGGTAAAAAAAAGGGAGTCGAGTGAATCAACTAGCAGTCAGTATGCGAGAATGAGTTTCGAAGGGTGAACATAGCAACAAATAATATAAAAACACCGTTTAAAAATAGATAGTTTTATGCATACTAGTTCAGTGAGTGGTGATTTAGAAATATCGACTAGATTTGCACTAAATCGGTTGTGAACGACTATAAGAACACCTCGTCCGGAGGGGGCATTTTCATTAATTTGTCCATCTGCACGATATACAATAAAATAGGAAATTAATAATTCACTATCAAGGAAACTGGAATCAAAGTTTGTTTCTGTAACGGCAAATATATCAAAAGGAAGTTTTTGTGAGTTAAGGAACACTGAGGATGTTTTTGTGCGGAGCCCTCTAACATTCTGATAATACAGAGATAAGATGCTAAGGGTTACTTTGTTTGATACAGGGTGAGCAAAATTATGGGTGTTAAAGACGAGGTTTTTTTAAAGAAATTTGAGTGCATAGAACGATTTGAGCTCACGTGTGCAGAATACGTAGCAAGATCTTTTAGGACTGAAGATGCGGATATATTGAAACCTTAATGAAACCGGATGTAGATTTCTTCTGGGCTAAGAGGATCAGTTGGGAGACCTTCTTTTTAAATATACAAGATGACATTGGTTTTGGTCTTACCGTTTATACAGACAAAATCAGGTTTGTCATGTAAAAATGCAAGGTATAGACGAATATTATCGTAAAGTTTATTATGACATAGCCTTACCATCGAGTACCGTCCTTCATAATCATTAGTTTTAGGCTTTGGATCGACAAATTTGGAGGTTAATTTGACGACGGCTGGATACAGTGGCTCAAAAATGGGGGGGATTAGTGTTACTGTGATTAATTGAATACGTGAGTGATTTGGTAGAGGAGGTATGTTGTGGGTCTGTGAAACTGGATTTAAGGAATAGGAACGAAGAAACACGTTTAGGTTTAGTTAGGTTTAGAAGAATTGATTGGGCTTACGTGAAGAATAGGGTTAGTTCGGGAAAGGTAACTAGAGCTAGGTTTTTGATGCAATACATTGTTATAAGGAGATGCTTTCTTAGGTAGTTTTGAGACCAATAAGGAAATTTGAATATTGTCAATACAACATACTGTGGAGAAAAAGAGCCATAAATATCGAGTTGGAATGTAAACTTTGAAACTGGAAGAGTTCAATCTAAAATATTTGTCAAGACTAATTTTATAATAATACGAGAAAAAATTGCGTAGCCAAGTGTTTTTAGCAGTAGGAGTAATTTTTACAAAGAGAGGCGTCAATTCAGTCTGATTTTTTAGTTTACCTGTCCTTTGGTTTCATTCAGAAGGAGTCCAAGTAGTGCCGAAACGTCTAGTGAGAAAAGGTTCGGAAGGCGTATGATAGATGTTATTGTATTTAGACATTGAAGATTTTGAAAAGGACGCAAGATCAGCGGTTAGTGAGTGATTAGATGTTGTTAAAAATGATGAGGTGATAGGAGCAGAACAAGCATTCGAATTTGATGTTGTTATTTTTGATGTTGGTGTTGTTGTGATTAAAGTTATTGTCGTTGGAATTGCTGTTATTGAAGTGCCCCGTGGCTTAGTGGTTAGTGTGTCGGACTGCTAAGCGAATGAGTTCGAATCCCGTTCATAGCCACCTTCTTTGCAGGGATACTGCCTCTTGCGAGTATTACGCCCTGCATTTAGGTTGACAACATGAATTGCATTAAATAAGCAGTCAAATCATTGCACTGTGTCGAAACATTGTTGAAACATCAACAATGTTTCGACTTTGTAATTGGCCCAAGGGTTGGGCAACCTCCTAAATGCTGCGCGTGCTGTTTGTTCAACAACAACGCAGGTTTTATTCGGAAGAACCAACAATCGATGGCTGAGTTCAATTTAAACACGAAACGCGACGGTGGTTTTATTTTGTATTAAAGAAAACACGTAACACGAGGAACTGACACGAGGTCCCTTCCATTCTTACAGATTAACAACACACACATAGAAATAGTTGGGAGTATAAGTCACTAGGCCTTGACTCCTTAAGGAGCTGTCGTCCTATTAAATTTATTTATTTATTTATTGCTCTTATTATTGAGGAAATTGTTGTTGGTTGTGGTGTTGTAATTGCTGTTGTAGAGGATTCGGTAAGCTCGGTAAGGATGGAAGTGTTATATATTATCGAGTTGAGAGTGCATGGAGATTTTATCGATTTTACAAGAAAAGATTTAAATTTCGTCAATGATGTCGTTGAAAGAAGCACGAATGATTGCTAGCATCTCTCAGTGCAAGAATTGCCAACAGTTCGGTCATGTAGCTAGCAACTGTGGAATGAAGTACAAGTGCGTCAAGTACGATCTCCACATTATCAACAGCATTGCTAATCAATACACATCTTGTCTCATTGGAGGAGACTTCAACGGTCGGCACCCTCTATGGATAGATACCGCGGAATCTCACCAAGGCAAAGCAATTGTTGACTGGCTACAAGGAAATCCCGAGCATCACTCTTTGGTTGTCGTGTCTTAACCAAAACCAACATTCCCTAGAACTCCATCTCATTTGGATTTTTTGTCTGGTTACGTCGAGCTTCATCAACATCCTACCTGAACTACGGGACTACAATTGCGTAGCACGCGATAGTGATTCCGACCATCTGGCAGTAGAAATTAGGGTACGACCTAATCAAAGGATACTCTGCAAACAACCAGAACAAGAGCTCCACATAAGGTATAACAGGATGAACATTCCGTACCGAAATTGAAAGAGATCTCCCGGAAGTCCCAACCAGCAGCAATCTCTCAAATAGCAAAATTGAAAGTGCCATACTCCAATTCGAGACAACAGTTACCAACGCCTTGGAAAAGCTCAAGACCGCAAAATCCGGCAGAGACCGATATGCGAATGTGCCGCAACATTACAGGCCATATATTCTCACAGACAGAGACTCCGCAAAAAGCGTCAACGGATATACCATAGGTTTTTTAACAGAGAACGACGAGTATAGACGCATATACTCCGAACTTCAATGCACCAACATCATGTTCAACCAGGCAGTGAAACATCACCAGGAGGATGAATTCAGGGAGACTTGCCAAAATCAAACCGGGACGCGATGCCTTCAAGAAAATTAACCAGCTCGTTGGGAAAAATAGCACAATGCCAGATACAATAATACACGGGCAATATACTGCAACAACACCAACCGAAAAAGCAGAAGCCCTCGCTAAGTATTTTGAAGAGACCTTCAAGGACCGCCCGCCCAATCACCTTCCTGAATTCATCGAAGAAGTTGAAAACAAGTTTGAAGAAGTTGCAGCCTCTAATACTTCAGTCACCAACTTTAATGAGGACAATCCTGCACTTGGACGAGGAAGTAACTGACATAACCCATGGAGGAAATTCTAAGAAATCAGCAGGAAATGATGCGATTTCTAACTTTGTGCTTAAAAATCTACAAAATCTGGCCATCCTACTGCTGACGATCATCTTCAATAAATTAAGCCTTAATAACAGCTACTTCCCCGAAACATGGAAAACGGCAAAAGTGGTGCCCGTTCCGAAGAAAACCAACAGGACTAGTGTCGATGGATTTCGGCTGATTTCGCTTTTATGCTGTGTCAGCAAAATCCTGGAGGGACTTATCCTGCGAAAACTTCGTCATTTTTTCAGGGAAAGGGAATTCATACCGGAATGTCAGTATGGTTTCCGAGCACGACACTCAACCATCCATCCGCTTCTTGGACTGCACTCCGACGTGACAAACGGACTCAACAAGAAAGAAACCACAGTCGCCAATCGAAAAGGCCTTTGACGCAGTTTGGATAAAAGGACTAATATTCAAACTGTCAAGTCTAGAACTACCTGAACACTTGGTAAGATTAATCAAAAATGTTCTAATCCATAGACCCTTTTATGTATAGGTAAACAAAGAATATTCACAAAGAAAGAGGATCAGCGCTGGTTTTCAACAGTTTTCCAAGTTGGGCCCCATACTTTTCCACCTTTATACAGCTGACCAGCCTACTAACATCCCAGGGACGAAAACGAAGCTATATGCCGATGACTCCTTAACATACGCAACATCCATTTCACCAGAAATCGCAGAAAGGAGAGTTGAAGGTCACATAAGAACCTTGTGGGACTACTACCTTAAATGGGGACTAAAGATAAATAGCAATAAGAGCGAGCTTATCTGCTTCAGAACCCCAACAACAGCAAAAAGAGGTCGAAGACGTTTCGCATCACGCTGTGATAATATCAGTATCAAGCTACCAGACAACACACTGATAAGGACAAAGACAACTGCAAAATACCTTGGAGTGAATTTCACTAACCGCTTCCAATTCAATAAGCACGCTTCATTCATGCTTAAGAGAGCCAACTTCTCCCTACATCTGGTTCACCCGCTTCTTAGAAGAAGAAACGGACTAAACACTAATACCAACCTCCTCATCAATAAGCAGCTGATTCGTCCAGTTCTGACGTACGCTTGTCCTATTTGGTTCACCATATCACTCATATATATTAAGAGGATCGAAGTTTTTGAAAGGAAGATACTCCGTAGCTGTACAGGCCTACACCGAAACCCCATTACAAGGAAATATGTCCCAAACAAGAAGCTATATGAAGACAGAAAAGTGATTCCAATAACACAGTTCATGACACAGCTCTCCAAAAATATTTTGAGGAACTTGGAGGTCCACCCCAACTTGGAAATCCAGCAACTACTCCAGCAACAACTAGAGCCCAGCCATCGCTACCTCAACATTCGAGCCACATCACAGACGATTGATTCGAGGATATAATGAACAATGACGGAGCCCCGTTCTACGAGAGAACCAGCAACGGACACAACAGAGGATAAGCAACACCGCATCCTAACCCCAATTTTTAAAACCAAAGACAGTAAATTATAATTACGAATTTCAATTAAAAGATTATGCAAACAACAATATGATATAAGTAAAAGTATAGCATTGTATAGAGTCAGCTGAAGTAAGTCGGGCCCCTGTTGTTGAGCCGACATGATTTATTTTAGTTATAAGTTAGTTTAAGACCAATTGTACATAAATTCTAACGAATATAATAAAAATAATCTATTCTAAAATGATTGCTAGTTCACAGCTAAATTCAGAAATCTTAGATTTTAAAACATGTAGCGTGGAGATAATGGGACAGGATGTAGAGGACGTTGAATTTGGCATATTTTGAAAAGAAAGATTAATGTCCGACCGTATATCTTGAATAAGTGTATGTATGCTATCCAGTAGGTATGAACTCCTTAGTGATTCAAACGTAGAACGCATTTCACAGTTAATATTATCAAAACGACAGTGAGTGTGTTCTTCACGTGAATTAAATAAATGCACAAAAGATGAATTTTTTTTATCAATTGAAGAAAGGATAGATAAACAGCGATTGCTTAAAGTTTCTATTCAGTAATTCTATGCTCTTTGAAAATTCTTCGAAATGTTGAAATTTTGCGAGAACGTTTTTGTGAAATTGTTTATTGTCGACAATGATGGAGTTTGTAGAGTCACTTAGGAATTTTACAGCAAGAAGAAAATGAGAGCGGGAAATATTTTTACACTCTTCATAAAGGAATACAAAAATGTTCATATAATCTTTAATATATCGACAAACCCTATTGCTGAGACCGGTACATATAGGATGGTATGATTTGTTACAGAGACCACGACACGTCACAATTTCAATAAATTCAGAATCGAGAATGTAGTTAGGGGAGTCACAAGGATTGATACTCATTGTTAGTTAGGATTAATTATTAGATTTTATGTGACTAATTATTTAATGTAATATTTGTTTATAATTTTGTTGGGTTTTTTTGGTCAAATTTTTTTTTTTTTGGATTATGCAAATAAAAACATATACATAAATGTTATGCCGACGTTTCGCTGCAGTTTCTCAGCATTTTCAGGGGCGTTTTTATTATGTCTAAATACATATACATATGTTTTAATTTTTTTTTATTTATTTTATAATAACTTGTTAACTTACTTCAATTATGTTGCATTCTTATTATAATTTGAGAATTTGCTACTTCCCTACATTTAACATCAAACATTACACAGATTTTATAAATTAAAACATTAAAAAAAAACAAAAAACTAATATTTAGAATTTACTTTAAAATTGGAATTCTTAACACAAAACATAAATATCACAGTATGGCAATGTTGTAAACTGAATTTGTTCCGTCAATGTCTTCTCTTAAATTCATTGAGGTCGCTCTCTTTTGCTGAATTTTTAAGCTTTCCAGTGTATATCTTCTTCCCCACCTTCTTTCCTTGTCTAAGATCTTGGCGTTGTCTAAGTCTACTATATGTCCAGTCTCCAAAATGTGTTGTCGTAGTCCAGTTTTATGCCTCTTATTTTTGATATCACTCTTATGTTCAGCCACTCTTGTAGCTAAAGCTCGCTTTGTCGTGCCGATGTATACAAGATTGCAATCTTCCCCTTCATTTCAAAAACTACATCGTGTGTGTGGTCTTTTGGAATAGGTGCTTTTGTATTTGTGAAGAGTTTATTGAGTGTTTCGTTAGAACTGTGTGCGAATATGATGTTGTTTTCTTCTTTTATTATTTTCAAGAGATTTTTATTTTCCGTCAAAATGGGAATGAAGGGAACTTTTGTAAATATTTAAGGGCTGCCGTCGTTTGTGTTTGTTATTTTTTTTGTGGATTTATTTTGTTGTGTTTTCTTCATAATGTTGACAATGATATATCTTGGAAAATTGTTCATTTGGAATATTGTATAGATTTTTTTGGTGTTTTCTTCTTGAAATCGTTCATCGCTAAGGTCAAATATTTTGTTAATGAGGTTTTTTGCAGTATTAATTTTTTGAGGCAGGGGTTGTGTTGAATTGAAGTTGATAAGTCGTCCAGATGATGTTGGTTTCGAATACCAGTTTAATACTGTTTTGTTATCAGTACGAATTAGTAGTGTGTCTAAATATGGTATTTGATTATTTTTTTCCCTTTCTATTGTAAATTGAATTTTGTTGTGATATTGGTTCAGTGCTCTTAAAATTCTTTCTGGGTCTTCTTTATGAATTATTGCGAATAGAATATGTCATCTACATATTTGACAATGAATTTGATTTCAATGTTTTCCTACCTACTTCGTGAATATCAACTTTGGTTGTAATTGGTTGACCAGTTCACGAGAAAGTTTAATTAAAAAAAATCGGCCTATGGAAGGTACACACCATTTAATTTTTTTTACCAAAATATAACGCTTAACTACAAAAGCACACTGATTTTTGTTCGTAAAAATTCCTGGAGCCGTTTTCGAGAAAAATAAGCTTTTACATAACGGTTATTTGACAGATACCGTTAATATTTTGGCTAAAAATAAAATTGAAAACAGCCCTCCCTAGAATGTCGAAACAACCTTATGTTCCAAATTTGAAGACGATTGGCAGAACCGTTCAGGCTGTCTCAAAATACATACGTACAGGCAGACAGACAATATTTTGCCAGTAACTCAAATATGTTTCTCTATCATGGTAATATCCTGTTTGATTGATATCTCAAAATTTTTAATCTGCACGAATGCATAACTTGCATTATAATACCTATAATCGCAAGTAAAAAGTTGGGATTGTTGGCTAAAAATATAAGTTAAATTAAATAGAATTTTCTTTTTCTTTTATTAATAATTATTTTATACTTCAAAATAAGTTTTAAACGAAAAACCCGCAATGCTCCCTATTCACATAAAATCAAGTTGAGTCAAAAAACTACCAAGCTTTTACTCACAAGACCTGTTCATTTTAAAGAAGGAAATAATTACCTTTAATTTGATGCCAAATGGATGCTTTACCTCGATGAGTAACTTTATTTTTAATAGTAAGTTAACATTTAATATGTGTGCTTTTTGTGAAACGATCGATATTAGCGGGCATACATTTGGGTTGAGTAAAAAACTTTCGGGCTTCTTCCTGATATTCTTATGTATAATGAAAGGGCATAGTGTGACCATTGATTTCACTAATACTTTTTTTAAACTCAATGAATAACATTGGAAAAAGAGGTTTTAAACGAATAGCCAGCAACCCTCCCTATCAACACAAAATCAGGCTGAGTGACAAAACTGCCAAGCTTTCACCCGGAAGATCTGTAAATTATAAAAGAAAAAGCAATTGCAATAAATTTGATAAGAAATTCATCCTTTGACTCGATGAGTACAAAGGTGGATACAAATCAACCACTTCAATGTTTCCTCCTAAAACTTCATCAGAATTTCAAGGGGAACCCTTGCGGGTGGCAGTGGTGGAGTAGATAAGATGTTTGCGAGAGATCCTAAGTTCGACTCTTAGTTTGGCAAGCAATTTTTCTAACTCCTAGTGCAAGCTAGAGCCGTCTGTTGGTTTTAAGTGAGAAAATAGTCACCTAGTTCTCGAACTACTGCGCCGAAAAAAGTTCTTTCCTATCTCTCTAATTCTTCAAAATACTGTCGTGCAACATCCGGCTGTATTATAACATTGTGCCTTACAGACACGTAGTTAAAATATTATTCAATATTATTTTTTTTTCTGAGAATTTTCACCACTATGGCAAAATTGTTCTTTAACAAAAAAATTAATAATTGTTCTTTAATAAATAAGTAATCTTCCCACGCCATTCACACCTTGGTAAGGACTGCACCTTCTCCAATTCATCTCTTACTAGATAACTGAAATTTTCTTTAACTCGATGAGTTAAGTGTTAGCAGCCAACGCTCGAACTATCATTTTAAGGATCTGGTTCTCCAGGTAGGGGGTCCTGTCGTCGGGGTAATTTCCTGGCCCTGCAAAGAAAACCCTGATAACGAAATAAGGACAAAAAATTTCGCATATGTACGTTGAATGTTAATTCATTTCATTAGTTCAACTAGCGGAGGCCGTGGACCGCTATAAGGCGGATATAATCGTCATCCAAAGAAATGCAGGGAAAGGCAAAAGAAAATAGAAAAACTGCAATATTTACTATAATAGCTGGTACCAAGTTCCCACACCTCAACATTCACAAAGGGACATGAAGATCAGCTGATCAATCAAACGTCAATTAGATTGATCATATTGCAATCGATGCAAAGCACTGCTCCAATATCATGTATGTCCGAAATTTCCAAGGGGCAAACATTGATTCGTTGTAGCCAAAGTACGACTGAGGATATACCGAATAACGCCAAGAGGTAGTAATAATTTGTGGAAGTTTAACGTCGGTCGGTTACAATTGCCAGGTCCTTTTCCGATCAAGACTCTAATAACCTCCAAAAGAATCCTTTACCGCCAGCATCAAGTATTGAGTACCAGTGGCAACATTGCTTAAATGCCAAAGAAATGGAAGGGAAGCCGCATCAGAAGTGATGGGTTTTACACCGCCACCACAGCAAAACCCCTGGTTTGATAATGAGTGTGAACAAGCACAGGCAGCTAAATAGAAAGCATACAAGGTGGCGCTGCAAAGAGGGACCAGAACTGCCAGGTGATGGAAAAAAACTCTGGAATTTAATATTCCAATATAACATATTTGTATAGACTTTAAAGCCATGAGTGTTCGGCATCCCAAATAAATTGACACGACCATGTAGCCTGACCATGGCTAACATTAAAAGACAAGTAAAAGTAGCCGTGTTGCTGTTCAGACCAATCAACATTTTTAATGTACTCTGACCAGAGGTAGATCAGCTTTATATCCTTTCCATTGGAGATAGAAATCCGTGACTCTGGCACGTCAAAAAGAGGGACTATTGTAACCAAGTCCAAACAGATATTGGCTTACACAGTCGACATTAACATAATCGGTAGAAGTCCGCAATCTGTAGAAGACTCCTTTACCCTAATCGAGCTGGCGCGGCACAAATCTTGGGGCTGTATATTAATTTAGGGAAAACTAAGTATATGGTGGCTACGGCATCGAGAAGCGTTGGTCCAACTAACAGGGTAGTGGAACATGAATTTTAATGGTGCAGTTCTTTAACTACTAAAATCCAACAGAACCTACTATAGTGTGTCAAGGCTTTTTCAATCCAGAAACCTTACTATAAAAACTAAATTGCTGCTGGAAGACTATGGTCTTACCAGTACTCATATACGGATCCGAGACTTTGGCTGCTTACAAAAAGACACTCTGATCTTTAATCCGCGTTCGAGAGGAAAGTCTTACGGAGCATTGTTGACCCCGTGTACGAGGGAGGATGATTCCGGAGAAGATATAATCATGAATTGTATGAATTCTACTTCTATGCAGATGTTGTGAAAAAATAAACTACGGAAGACTCCGGTGAGCTGGGCACTCGTATTAGCGAAGAGTAATCAGCTCGGAGTTTTTGCAGTTCTTTTTATGGTAAAAGACAACGTTGCAGACCTTGCTTGCGTTAAATGACGAAGACTAGGACGCCTAAAACATTGGGGTGCGCAATTGAGTGACGTTGCGTCGACCAGCAATCGAGCAAGAGAGCTTACTCATCTTATCGAAAATGCGTGCTTTTGGCATAGATGAAACTCTTATTCGTTGGATAAGAAGCTATCTTCAGAACCTTTCAATACAAGTTGTATTTGACGGTTTAAAATCTGATTCCCACAAAATAAATGCTGGTGTGTCTTAGGTCTCCGTTCTGTCTCTAACTCTTTTCTTCATTTTTACTTGCGATTATAGGTACTATAATGCAAGTTATGCATTCGTGCAGATTAAAAATTTTGAGATGACAACCAAACATGACATTACGATGATAGAGAAACATATTTGAGTTACTGGCAAAATACTGTCTTTCTGTCTGTTCGTATGTATTTCGGACTACAGCCTTAACGGTTTGGCTAATCATCTTCAAATTTAGTACATAAGGTTATTTTGACATTCTACAGAGGACTTTTTTATTTTTATTTTATTTATTTATTTATTTATTGCTTACTATAATCAGTCTTAAGGCTAAAGTAAAATTTTTAAATACTAAGTTTAAATCCAACAAAATTTTTTTTTGCTTATGTATATTTACAAATAAGAAGTGCTTAAACAAATATTAATAGCATTAATCAATCTTTAACAAAAAAAAAATAAACAAATAATAATAATAATTTAGGGATTATGGATGATAGGGGTACAAGTTTTTTTTAAGGGAAGATGAACTGGTGTTAAAATCAAGGATATGTTGTGAACGATTGGCTAAACGTAGCATATCGGTGATAGGGTTGAAATGTCCATAATTGGTGCGGTGAGTGGGAAGGTTATAGAAAGGGATGGATCTGAGATTATGTGGATTGGTATTGAGGAAAAAATATTTTCAAGAAGTGCGGGAGAGTCGATGGCACCAGTAATTATTTGGTGCACAAAGAGTATATCAGCAACATCACGACGTTTAGCAAGGGTGTGTTAATTTATTAGTTTTAAGCGATCTTCATAAGGGGGTAAGATAAGGGGATCCGACAAAGGAATATGACGTAAAGCAGAAATGGCTTCAATTCTAATTGAGTGGATTGTTTGATTAGGAGACCACACCTGAGAAGCATACTCAAGAATAGGCGTAACGAATGTTATGTAGAGTGATTTGGTGAGGTAAGGGTTGCAAAATTCTTTTGACCAGTGCTTTAAATACCAAGGGAAGAGTTCGCTTTTGCAATAATTTGGTCGATGTGGGAGCGGAAATTAAGTTCTTTATCGCAATAGATACCTAGATCACGAATGGAAGATACTACTGGAACGGCCACGTCACAAAAGTCGTACGTTCGAGGGGGAAGTGTTAGACGTTTCCGTGATAGAGTCATAAATTGACACTTGCTAACATTGAGTTCAAGAAATTTTTTTATTTATGAGGTAGCAGAAATTGGAATTGATAAAGAACCTCTAAACACTACCCTATAAAAACGGTCTTCCAAATAGGATTTCATCAATTGGATAAATAGTGGTGGAAAACCAAAGGCTCTTAACTTAAGAAAAATAATATCGTGAGAAATGTTATCAAACGCTTTAGAGAAGTCGGTAGTAACTACGTCAACCTCGTGATTTAATTTGTCGTGGTTGACCTACCGTTCAAGAAACCATGCTGTAGTGCGGAAACAATTGACTTACAGTGGAAATAAAGCATGTCAAACTTTCATAAAGTTTGGGAATTGTGGAGAGTTTAGCTAAAGGACGGTAATTAGAAATTTCGTTTTTAATACCTTTCTTGGGAATTGGAAATATAAAAGAATTTTTCCATAATGCAGGAAAAAGTGTTTGAGTAAGCGAGAGTTGAAACATGGCTAAGAGGTTCATAGAGAGTGTTAATGCATTTTATAAGGAATATTGCGGGGATAACGTCTGAGCCAGGAGAAAAGTCGTCTTCAAGTGAGTTGATTTTTTTCGAAGACAGTATCTAGATTAATCCCAAGAGAAACAAGAGAAGTATGTGAACTGTTAGCCAGATAACAGAAATAATCAAAATCGGGTTCAATTGCATCGTCGTTATATGAAAGACTAAACAAATTTGAAAAATGTTAGCGATAACCAGGGAATCAGATGAAGAAGTGTCAAGAAAATTAAAAGAAAGGGGAAAACCGTCGGATTTTCTCTTAATGTTTATAAACTGGTAGAATCGTTTAGGTTCAAAAATGAAACTGGTCTGGTCAAGGTAATCATGATAAAGAGAATCACATACAAAAGAAAAATTGAAAAAAGCTTGTTGGCAATGTAAATAATCGACAGTTGTTCTTGATTTTAGAAATGTTTTCCATAATTTATTTCTAAGATTACGAAGTGTTCGCAAAAAGTATACCAAGGGGGGATAACGAGCAATTATTTTTGGGCAAGAAGGGAACACATTGGATGAGGCATTCGAAGATTGCAGTGTAAAAGAAAGAAAGAGAAATGTCGATGGGGGTTATGATGTTAATGAAATGGTTAAAATCAATACGGTTTATTAAACCAATAAGTTGAGAGAAATCAGGATTAGGTCAAGGTTAAAAAGAAGATGAAAATTCTCGGTAACTACAGAGTTCTGAGGGTCGGAAGAGAAGATGAGGTCAAGTTGTCTACCTAGGTTGTTAGTAATATTACTTATCTGAAAAAGGCCAGACCCAAAAACGCGATCACAGAAAAGGCATTCTTTCTCAGAGGAAGGATTACAAGGAACATAGCTAGATTCATGTTCAGACTGTAACAATCGCAAATCAGGAAAATTGAAATCTCCAATGATAATAATATCATCACTTCGGTAAAAAAAAGGGAGTCGAGTGAATCAACTAGCAGTCAGTATGCGAGAATGAGTTTCGAAGGGTGAACATAGCAACAAATAATATAAAAACACCGTTTAAAAATAGATAGTTTTATGCATACTAGTTCAGTGAGTGGTGATTTAGAAATATCGACTAGATTTGCACTAAATCGGTTGTGAACGACTATAAGAACACCTCGTCCGGAGGGGGCATTTTCATTAATTTGTCCATCTGCACGATATACAATAAAATAGGAAATTAATAATTCACTATCAAGGAAACTGGAATCAAAGTTTGTTTCTGTAACGGCAAATATATCAAAAGGAAGTTTTTGTGAGTTAAGGAACACTGAGGATGTTTTTGTGCGGAGCCCTCTAACATTCTGATAATACAGAGATAAGATGCTAAGGGTTACTTTGTTTGATACAGGGTGAGCAAAATTATGGGTGTTAAAGACGAGGTTTTTTTAAAGAAATTTGAGTGCATAGAACGATTTGAGCTCACGTGTGCAGAATACGTAGCAAGATCTTTTAGGACTGAAGATGCGGATATATTGAAACCTTAATGAAACCGGATGTAGATTTCTTCTGGGCTAAGAGGATCAGTTGGGAGACCTTCTTTTTAAATATACAAGATGACATTGGTTTTGGTCTTACCGTTTATACAGACAAAATCAGGTTTGTCATGTAAAAATGCAAGGTATAGACGAATATTATCGTAAAGTTTATTATGACATAGCCTTACCATCGAGTACCGTCCTTCATAATCATTAGTTTTAGGCTTTGGATCGACAAATTTGGAGGTTAATTTGACGACGGCTGGATACAGTGGCTCAAAAATGGGGGGGATTAGTGTTACTGTGATTAATTGAATACGTGAGTGATTTGGTAGAGGAGGTATGTTGTGGGTCTGTGAAACTGGATTTAAGGAATAGGAACGAAGAAACACGTTTAGGTTTAGTTAGGTTTAGAAGAATTGATTGGGCTTACGTGAAGAATAGGGTTAGTTCGGGAAAGGTAACTAGAGCTAGGTTTTTGATGCAATACATTGTTATAAGGAGATGCTTTCTTAGGTAGTTTTGAGACCAATAAGGAAATTTGAATATTGTCAATACAACATACTGTGGAGAAAAAGAGCCATAAATATCGAGTTGGAATGTAAACTTTGAAACTGGAAGAGTTCAATCTAAAATATTTGTCAAGACTAATTTTATAATAATACGAGAAAAAATTGCGTAGCCAAGTGTTTTTAGCAGTAGGAGTAATTTTTACAAAGAGAGGCGTCAATTCAGTCTGATTTTTTAGTTTACCTGTCCTTTGGTTTCATTCAGAAGGAGTCCAAGTAGTGCCGAAACGTCTAGTGAGAAAAGGTTCGGAAGGCGTATGATAGATGTTATTGTATTTAGACATTGAAGATTTTGAAAAGGACGCAAGATCAGCGGTTAGTGAGTGATTAGATGTTGTTAAAAATGATGAGGTGATAGGAGCAGAACAAGCATTCGAATTTGATGTTGTTATTTTTGATGTTGGTGTTGTTGTGATTAAAGTTATTGTCGTTGGAATTGCTGTTATTGAAGTGCCCCGTGGCTTAGTGGTTAGTGTGTCGGACTGCTAAGCGAATGAGTTCGAATCCCGTTCATAGCCACCTTCTTTGCAGGGATACTGCCTCTTGCGAGTATTACGCCCTGCATTTAGGTTGACAACATGAATTGCATTAAATAAGCAGTCAAATCATTGCACTGTGTCGAAACATTGTTGAAACATCAACAATGTTTCGACTTTGTAATTGGCCCAAGGGTTGGGCAACCTCCTAAATGCTGCGCGTGCTGTTTGTTCAACAACAACGCAGGTTTTATTCGGAAGAACCAACAATCGATGGCTGAGTTCAATTTAAACACGAAACGCGACGGTGGTTTTATTTTGTATTAAAGAAAACACGTAACACGAGGAACTGACACGAGGTCCCTTCCATTCTTACAGATTAACAACACACACATAGAAATAGTTGGGAGTATAAGTCACTAGGCCTTGACTCCTTAAGGAGCTGTCGTCCTATTAAATTTATTTATTTATTTATTGCTCTTATTATTGAGGAAATTGTTGTTGGTTGTGGTGTTGTAATTGCTGTTGTAGAGGATTCGGTAAGCTCGGTAAGGATGGAAGTGTTATATATTATCGAGTTGAGAGTGCATGGAGATTTTATCGATTTTACAAGAAAAGATTTAAATTTCGTCAATGATGTCGTTGAAAGAAGCACGAATGATTGCTAGCATCTCTCAGTGCAAGAATTGCCAACAGTTCGGTCATGTAGCTAGCAACTGTGGAATGAAGTACAAGTGCGTCAAGTACGATCTCCACATTATCAACAGCATTGCTAATCAATACACATCTTGTCTCATTGGAGGAGACTTCAACGGTCGGCACCCTCTATGGATAGATACCGCGGAATCTCACCAAGGCAAAGCAATTGTTGACTGGCTACAAGGAAATCCCGAGCATCACTCTTTGGTTGTCGTGTCTTAACCAAAACCAACATTCCCTAGAACTCCATCTCATTTGGATTTTTTGTCTGGTTACGTCGAGCTTCATCAACATCCTACCTGAACTACGGGACTACAATTGCGTAGCACGCGATAGTGATTCCGACCATCTGGCAGTAGAAATTAGGGTACGACCTAATCAAAGGATACTCTGCAAACAACCAGAACAAGAGCTCCACATAAGGTATAACAGGATGAACATTCCGTACCGAAATTGAAAGAGATCTCCCGGAAGTCCCAACCAGCAGCAATCTCTCAAATAGCAAAATTGAAAGTGCCATACTCCAATTCGAGACAACAGTTACCAACGCCTTGGAAAAGCTCAAGACCGCAAAATCCGGCAGAGACCGATATGCGAATGTGCCGCAACATTACAGGCCATATATTCTCACAGACAGAGACTCCGCAAAAAGCGTCAACGGATATACCATAGGTTTTTTAACAGAGAACGACGAGTATAGACGCATATACTCCGAACTTCAATGCACCAACATCATGTTCAACCAGGCAGTGAAACATCACCAGGAGGATGAATTCAGGGAGACTTGCCAAAATCAAACCGGGACGCGATGCCTTCAAGAAAATTAACCAGCTCGTTGGGAAAAATAGCACAATGCCAGATACAATAATACACGGGCAATATACTGCAACAACACCAACCGAAAAAGCAGAAGCCCTCGCTAAGTATTTTGAAGAGACCTTCAAGGACCGCCCGCCCAATCACCTTCCTGAATTCATCGAAGAAGTTGAAAACAAGTTTGAAGAAGTTGCAGCCTCTAATACTTCAGTCACCAACTTTAATGAGGACAATCCTGCACTTGGACGAGGAAGTAACTGACATAACCCATGGAGGAAATTCTAAGAAATCAGCAGGAAATGATGCGATTTCTAACTTTGTGCTTAAAAATCTACAAAATCTGGCCATCCTACTGCTGACGATCATCTTCAATAAATTAAGCCTTAATAACAGCTACTTCCCCGAAACATGGAAAACGGCAAAAGTGGTGCCCGTTCCGAAGAAAACCAACAGGACTAGTGTCGATGGATTTCGGCTGATTTCGCTTTTATGCTGTGTCAGCAAAATCCTGGAGGGACTTATCCTGCGAAAACTTCGTCATTTTTTCAGGGAAAGGGAATTCATACCGGAATGTCAGTATGGTTTCCGAGCACGACACTCAACCATCCATCCGCTTCTTGGACTGCACTCCGACGTGACAAACGGACTCAACAAGAAAGAAACCACAGTCGCCAATCGAAAAGGCCTTTGACGCAGTTTGGATAAAAGGACTAATATTCAAACTGTCAAGTCTAGAACTACCTGAACACTTGGTAAGATTAATCAAAAATGTTCTAATCCATAGACCCTTTTATGTATAGGTAAACAAAGAATATTCACAAAGAAAGAGGATCAGCGCTGGTTTTCAACAGTTTTCCAAGTTGGGCCCCATACTTTTCCACCTTTATACAGCTGACCAGCCTACTAACATCCCAGGGACGAAAACGAAGCTATATGCCGATGACTCCTTAACATACGCAACATCCATTTCACCAGAAATCGCAGAAAGGAGAGTTGAAGGTCACATAAGAACCTTGTGGGACTACTACCTTAAATGGGGACTAAAGATAAATAGCAATAAGAGCGAGCTTATCTGCTTCAGAACCCCAACAACAGCAAAAAGAGGTCGAAGACGTTTCGCATCACGCTGTGATAATATCAGTATCAAGCTACCAGACAACACACTGATAAGGACAAAGACAACTGCAAAATACCTTGGAGTGAATTTCACTAACCGCTTCCAATTCAATAAGCACGCTTCATTCATGCTTAAGAGAGCCAACTTCTCCCTACATCTGGTTCACCCGCTTCTTAGAAGAAGAAACGGACTAAACACTAATACCAACCTCCTCATCAATAAGCAGCTGATTCGTCCAGTTCTGACGTACGCTTGTCCTATTTGGTTCACCATATCACTCATATATATTAAGAGGATCGAAGTTTTTGAAAGGAAGATACTCCGTAGCTGTACAGGCCTACACCGAAACCCCATTACAAGGAAATATGTCCCAAACAAGAAGCTATATGAAGACAGAAAAGTGATTCCAATAACACAGTTCATGACACAGCTCTCCAAAAATATTTTGAGGAACTTGGAGGTCCACCCCAACTTGGAAATCCAGCAACTACTCCAGCAACAACTAGAGCCCAGCCATCGCTACCTCAACATTCGAGCCACATCACAGACGATTGATTCGAGGATATAATGAACAATGACGGAGCCCCGTTCTACGAGAGAACCAGCAACGGACACAACAGAGGATAAGCAACACCGCATCCTAACCCCAATTTTTAAAACCAAAGACAGTAAATTATAATTACGAATTTCAATTAAAAGATTATGCAAACAACAATATGATATAAGTAAAAGTATAGCATTGTATAGAGTCAGCTGAAGTAAGTCGGGCCCCTGTTGTTGAGCCGACATGATTTATTTTAGTTATAAGTTAGTTTAAGACCAATTGTACATAAATTCTAACGAATATAATAAAAATAATCTATTCTAAAATGATTGCTAGTTCACAGCTAAATTCAGAAATCTTAGATTTTAAAACATGTAGCGTGGAGATAATGGGACAGGATGTAGAGGACGTTGAATTTGGCATATTTTGAAAAGAAAGATTAATGTCCGACCGTATATCTTGAATAAGTGTATGTATGCTATCCAGTAGGTATGAACTCCTTACTGATTCAAACGTAGAACGCATTTCACAGTTAATATTATCAAAACGACAGTGAGTGTGTTCTTCACGTGAATTAAATAAATGCACAAAAGATGAATTTTTTTTATCAATTGAAGAAAGGATAGATAAACAGCGATTGCTTAAAGTTTCTATTCAGTAATTCTATGCTCTTTGAAAATTCTTCGAAATGTTGAAATTTTGCGAGAACGTTTTTGTGAAATTGTTTATTGTCGACAATGATGGAGTTTGTAGAGTCACTTAGGAATTTTACAGCAAGAAGAAAATGAGAGCGGGAAATATTTTTACACTCTTCATAAAGGAATACAAAAATGTTCATATAATCTTTAATATATCGACAAACCCTATTGCTGAGACCGGTACATATAGGATGGTATGATTTGTTACAGAGACCACGACACGTCACAATTTCAATAAATTCAGAATCGAGAATGTAGTTAGGGGAGTCACAAGGATTGATACTCATTGTTAGTTAGGATTAATTATTAGATTTTATGTGACTAATTATTTAATGTAATATTTGTTTATAATTTTGTTGGGTTTTTTTGGTCAAATTTTTTTTTTTTTTGGATTATGCAAATAAAAACATATACATAAATGTTATGCCGACGTTTCGCTGCAGTTTCTCAGCATTTTCAGGGGCGTTTTTATTATGTCTAAATACATATACATATGTTTTAATTTTTTTTTATTTATTTTATAATAACTTGTTAACTTACTTCAATTATGTTGCATTCTTATTATAATTTGAGAATTTGCTACTTCCCTACATTTAACATCAAACATTACACAGATTTTATAAATTAAAACATTAAAAAAAAACAAAAAACTAATATTTAGAATTTACTTTAAAATTGGAATTCTTAACACAAAACATAAATATCACAGTATGGCAATGTTGTAAACTGAATTTGTTCCGTCAATGTCTTCTCTTAAATTCATTGAGGTCGCTCTCTTTTGCTGAATTTTTAAGCTTTCCAGTGTATATCTTCTTCCCCACCTTCTTTCCTTGTCTAAGATCTTGGCGTTGTCTAAGTCTACTATATGTCCAGTCTCCAAAATGTGTTGTCGTAGTCCAGTTTTATGCCTCTTATTTTTGATATCACTCTTATGTTCAGCCACTCTTGTAGCTAAAGCTCGCTTTGTCGTGCCGATGTATACAAGATTGCAATCTTCCCCTTCATTTCAAAAACTACATCGTGTGTGTGGTCTTTTGGAAAACGTGCTTTTGTATTTGTGAAGAGTTTATTGAGTGTTTCGTTAGAACTGTGTGCGAATATGATGTTGTTTTCTTCTTTTATTATTTTCAAGAGATTTTTATTTTCCGTCAAAATGGGAATGAAGGGAACTTTTGTAAATATTTAAGGGCTGCCGTCGTTTGTGTTTGTTATTTTTTTTGTGGATTTATTTTGTTGTGTTTTCTTCATAATGTTGACAATGATATATCTTGGAAAATTGTTCATTTGGAATATTGTATAGATTTTTTTGGTGTTTTCTTCTTGAAATCGTTCATCGCTAAGGTCAAATATTTTGTTAATGAGGTTTTTTGCAGTATTAATTTTTTGAGGCAGGGGTTGTGTTGAATTGAAGTTGATAAGTCGTCCAGATGATGTTGGTTTCGAATACCAGTTTAATACTGTTTTGTTATCAGTACGAATTAGTAGTGTGTCTAAATATGGTATTTGATTATTTTTTTCCCTTTCTATTGTAAATTGAATTTTGTTGTGATATTGGTTCAGTGCTCTTAAAATTCTTTCTGGGTCTTCTTTATGAATTATTGCGAATAGAATATGTCATCTACATATTTGACAATGAATTTGATTTCAATGTTTTCCTACCTACTTCGTGAATATCAACTTTGGTTGTAATTGGTTGACCAGTTCACGAGAAAGTTTAATTAAAAAAAATCGGCCTATGGAAGGTACACACCATTTAATTTTTTTTACCAAAATATAACGCTTAACTACAAAAGCACACTGATTTTTGTTCGTAAAAATTCCTGGAGCCGTTTTCGAGAAAAATAAGCTTTTACATAACGGTTATTTGACAGATACCGTTAATATTTTGGCTAAAAATAAAATTGAAAACAGCCCTCCCTAGAATGTCGAAACAACCTTATGTTCCAAATTTGAAGACGATTGGCAGAACCGTTCAGGCTGTCCCAAAATACATACGTACAGGCAGACAGACAATATTTTGCCAGTAACTCAAATATGTTTCTCTATCATGGTAATATCCTGTTTGATTGATATCTCAAAATTTTTAATCTGCACGAATGCATAACTTGCATTATAATACCTATAATCGCAAGTAAAAAGTTGGGATTGTTGGCTAAAAATATAAGTTAAATTAAATAGAATTTTCTTTTTCTTTTATTAATAATTATTTTATACTTCAAAATAAGTTTTAAACGAAAAACCCGCAATGCTCCCTATTCACATAAAATCAAGTTGAGTCAAAAAACTACCAAGCTTTTACTCACAAGACCTGTTCATTTTAAAGAAGGAAATAATTACCTTTAATTTGATGCCAAATGGATGCTTTACCTCGATGAGTAACTTTATTTTTAATAGTAAGTTAACATTTAATATGTGTGCTTTTTGTGAAACGATCGATATTAGCGGGCATACATTTGGGTTGAGTAAAAAACTTTCGGGCTTCTTCCTGATATTCTTATGTATAATGAAAGGGCATAGTGTGACCATTGATTTCACTAATACTTTTTTTAAACTCAATGAATAACATTGGAAAAAGAGGTTTTAAACGAATAGCCAGCAACCCTCCCTATCAACACAAAATCAGGCTGAGTGACAAAACTGCCAAGCTTTCACCCGGAAGATCTGTAAATCATAAAAGAAAAAGCAATTGCAATAAATTTGATAAGAAATTCATCCTTTGACTCGATGAGTACAAAGGTGGATACAAATCAACCACTTCAATGTTTCCTCCTAAAACTTCATCAGAATTTCAAGGGGCACCCTTGCGGGTGGCAGTGGTGGAGTAGATAAGATGTTTGCGAGAGATCCTAAGTTCGACTCTTAGTTTGGCAAGCAATTTTTCTAACTCCTAGTGCAAGCTAGAGCGTCTGTTGGTTTTAAGTGAGAAAATAGTCACCTAGTTCTCGATCTACTGCGCCGAAAAAAATTCTTTTCTATCTCTCTAATTCTTCAAAATACTGTCGTGCAACATTCGGCTGTATTATAACATTGTGCCTTACAGACACGTAGTTAAAATATTATTCAATATTATTTTTTTTTCTGAGAATTTTCACCACTATAGCAAAATTGTTCTTTAACAAAATAAGTACACAGTCACCTCAAAAAAGAGCCCGATTTCATCTTCCCACGCCATTCACACCTTGGTAAGGACTGCACCTTCTCCAATTCATCTCCTACTAGATAACTGAAATTTTCTTTAACTCGATGAGTTAAGTGTTAGCAGCCAACGCTCGAACTATCATTTTAAGGATCTGGTTCTCCAGGTAGGGGGTCCTGTCGTCGGGGTAATTTCCTGGCCCTGCAAAGAAAACCCTGATAACGAAATAAGGACAAAAAATTTCGCATATGTACGTTGAATGTTAGTTCATTTCATTAGTTCAACTAGCGGAGGCCGTGGACCGCTATAAGGCGGATATAATTGTCATCCAAAGAAATGCAGGGAAAGGCAAAAGAAAATAGAAAAACTGCAATATTTACTATAATAGCTGGTACCAAGTTCTCACACCTCAACATTCACAAAGGGACATGAAGATCAGCTGATCAATCAAACGTCAATCAGATTGATCATATTGCAATCGATGCAAAGCACTGCTCCAATATCATGTATGTCCGAAATTTCCAAGGGGCAAACATTGATTCGTTGTAGCCAAAGTACGACTGAGGATATACCGAATAACGCCAAGAGGTAGTAATAATTTGTGGAAGTTTAACGTCGGTCGGTTACAATTGCCAGGTCCTTTTCCGATCAAGACTCTAATAACCTCCAAAAGAATCCTTTACCGCCAGCATCAAGTATTGAGTACCAGTGGCAACATTGCTTAAATGCCAAAGAAATGGAAGGGAAGCCGCATCAGAAGTGATGGGTTTTACACCGCCACCACAGCAAAACCCCTGGTTTGATAATGAGTGTGAACAAGCAATTCAGTCTGATTTTTTAGTTTACCTGTCCTTTGGTTTCATTCAGAAGGAGTCCAAGTAGTGCCGAAACGTCTAGTGAGAAAAGGTTCGGAAGGCGTATGATAGATGTTATTGTATTTAGACATTGAAGATTTTGAAAAGGACGCAAGATCAGCGGTTAGTGAGTGATTAGATGTTGTTAAAAATGATGAGGTGATAGGAGCAGAACAAGCATTCGAATTTGATGTTGTTATTTTTGATGTTGGTGTTGTTGTGATTAAAGTTATTGTCGTTGGAATTGCTGTTATTGAAGTGCCCCGTGGCTTAGTGGTTAGTGTGTCGGACTGCTAAGCGAATGAGTTCGAATCCCGTTCATAGCCACCTTCTTTGCAGGGATACTGCCTCTTGCGAGTATTACGCCCTGCATTTAGGTTGACAACATGAATTGCATTAAATAAGCAGTCAAATCATTGCACTGTGTCGAAACATTGTTGAAACATCAACAATGTTTCGACTTTGTAACTGGCCCAAGGGTTGGGCAACCTCCTAAATGCTGCGCGTGCTGTTTGTTCAACAACAACGCAGGTTTTATTCGGAAGAACCAACAATCGATGGCTGAGTTCAATTTAAACACGAAACGTGACGGTGGTTTTATTTTGTATTAAAGAAAACACGTAACACGAGGAACTGACACGAGGTCCCTTCCATTCTTACAGATTAACAACACACACATAGAAATAGTTGGGAGTATAAGTCACTAGGCCTTGACTCCTTAAGGGGCTGTCGTCCTATTAAATTTATTTATTTATTTATTATTATTGAGGAAATTGTTGTTGGTTGTGGTGTTGTAATTGCTGTTGTAGAGGATTCGGTAAGCTCGGTAAGGATGGAAGTGTTATATATTATCGAGTTGAGAGTGCATGGAGATTTTATCGATTTTACAAGAAAAGATTTAAATTTCGTCAATGATGTCGTTGAAAGAAGCACAAATGATTGCTAGCATCTCTCAGTGCAAGAATTGCCAACAGTTCGGTCATGTAGCTAGCAACTGTGGAATGCAGTACAGGTGCGTCAAGTACGATCTCCACATTATCAACAGCATTGCTAATCAATACACATCTTGTCTCATTGGAGGAGACTTCAACGGTCGGCACCCTCTATGGATAGATACCGCGGAATCTCACCAAGGCAAAGCAATTGTTGACTGGCTACAAGGAAATCCCGAGCATCACTCTTTGGTTGTCGTGTCTTAACCAAAACCAACATTCCCTAGAACTCCATCTCATTTGGATTTTTTGTCTGGTTACGTCGAGCTTCATCAACATCCTACCTGAACTACAGAACTACAATTGCGTAGCACGCAAAAGTGATTCCGACCATCTGGCAGTAGAAATTAGGGTACGACCTAATCAAAGGATACCCTGCAAACAACCAGAACAAGAGCTCCACATAAGGTATAACAGGATGAACATTCCGTACCGAAATTGAAAGAGATCTCCCGGAAGTCCCAACCAGCAGCAATCTCTCAAATAGCAAAATTGAAAGTGCCATACTCCAATTCGAGACAACAGTTACCAACGCCTTGGAAAAGCTCAAGACCGCAAAATCCGGCAGAGACCGATATGCGAATGTGCCGCAACATTACAGGCCATATATTCTCACAGACAGAGACTCCGCAAAAAGCGTCAACGGATATACCATAGGTTTTTTAACAGAGAACGACGAGTATAGACGCATATACTCCGAACTTCAATGCACCAACATCATGTTCAACCAGGCAGTGAAACATCACCAGGAGGATGAATTCAGGGAGACTTGCCAAAATCAAACCGGGACGCGATGCCTTCAAGCTCGTTGGGAAAAAGAGCACAATGCCAGATACAATAATGCACGGGCAATATACTGCAACAACACCAACCGAAAAAGCAGAAGCCCTCGCTAAGCATTTTGAAGAGACCTTCAAGGATCGCCCGCCCAATCACCTTCCTGAATTCATCGAAGAAGTTGAAAACAAGTTTGAAGAAGTTGCAGCCTCTAATACTTCAGTCACCAACTTTAATGAGGACAATCCTGCACTTGGACGAGGAAGTAACTGACATAATCCATGGAGTAAATTCTAAGAAATCAGCAGGAAATGATGCGATTTCTAACTTTGTGCTTAAAAAGCTACCAAATCTGGCCATCCTACTGCTGACGATCATCT
>OZ020507.1:150012617-150040117 GCA_963971375.1 Platycheirus rosarum
TTCCGGTATTTACATTTGTACCGTCGCAACCGATAGCCATGAGATGGTGTTGAGATATCCCTTCATTTGTTAGAAGGCCCTTAATTGCTGCTTCTACTCCTTTCGCTGAACCAGTCTTAGGAACAACGTTTCCCATGTATATGGATCCCGGATCTTGAACCAATGAGATGTGTTCCTCAACCACCGTAGTTTTGTAGCATTTACCATCTCTTTTAATAATTTGTATGGTTCTGTCTTTCCTCCCATCAAAGTATAATGCAAACAATTCTGGAATAGTCTTCTCTCCCATTAACTTTTCCCTCGTTTTAGTTCTCTCTCTTCGTAATTTATGTCTGTCGATGACCCCGATATCAGACCCTATGTCAAACAAAACAGAAGATGCAATCGCTGCTGCTGCCCTTCTGACACCCCATACCTTTCACATGTCTTCGATAATGTAGGAAAATCAACTCTTGAGGACATTTTACTTTTCTTCTCAGGAACGCGTTTTTCTATGTTTGATATGAAGTTATCTGTACTTCTAGACTTTTTAGAGGCTGACGATGACGATGTGGAAGAAGTACTTTCCTCTAAAACAACTAACCTAGAAGTACTGGAGGCAATAGAAGTTTGGCGTTTCTCTAGATTTTGTTTCCTTTCCAAACTTGTTTGCAGCTTTTCTGTTACAATATCGTTGATTCCACCTATTGCCATACTACGAGGGTTTCTTTGGTCAATTAAAAATGCTTGTTCTTGTTTCGGAACCTTTTTATCTTTAGGACAGATGCATTTATCGAATTCCTTCCATTTGCATGCCGCAATATCAGAAAGCAACTTACCGCTTTGTCGACCACTTTCTAATTTTTCTTGAGGGAGTAAATGTTTGTATTTTAAATGATACGTTTTCAGCATCTGCACGATTCTCGTTTGTGTTACAGTTGGAATAGATGCGGATCGCCATATATTTCCTATCTTGGATGAAACTATACCTGCTATTTCCGGAAAGGTAGGCTCTTTTGCTGTTTCCAATTCGAATTTAAGTTGATGCCTCGTCCATTCATAGCAACTTATTGCATCTTCATAAGTAGGCAGAACGTTTTCTTTTAAGTCACTAAAATCGCCAAAAATAGGGCATTTGAATACACTTTGCGTTCTTTGCATGTTTTTTTGTATACAATACATATAATTAAGTTTAATTGTTAAAAAGGCGAGTTACGATTATGCGACTGATGCACACAAACAACAATACCGAACTAATATTGTCTACGACATTCAATTCATCGCGAAAAACAAGAAAAAACAAAAACAGTTATAATAAACGGCACACCACACCAAAACAGAGCAATATAATTTCTTCGTCAACACCAGGTGTGGGATACGAAGCAATAATAGACAACGACAACAAAAACAACCCCTTTCATCACTGTCAACAGCACAAACTTTCGGCGTGTACTTTTGGGTCTAAAGAATGTAACGGGGGTTGCGACCGAAAAATACAACTTCAGCAGAGCAGGTCAGAACAGAGAAGTCAATTTTGGAATTAAAACAAGTAACTCCACTGTCCGAAGATTTGAAAGCATAAAGTCCGTTCTTTATAAAAACTTCAATGTGTTTGCGGAGGCAGTTCCCGTTAATCAAATTTAACAATATTTTGCACAGATCTATTTGAGCCTATGACATTTATTTTTTGCTATTAGATGACAATAAAAAAAAACAAATTTTACTCCAACCTAAGGTACATCTTGTAAAAAGCTGTTAATGTGATATTGAAAACAAACACTTCAATTTTATTATATAGATAATTCGTTTTGATGTTGAAACTTCAAAATTAAAATATGAAGGGGACATAATTGTTTGATTCTAGAAATTCTAAGGAGGAAAAAAGAGGACGAATAAAAAAAGAAAACAAAAAAAGATTTTTTGAAAAAAGAGAGTGTAAAATGGATTTTTAATGAAAAAGACATGTTCTCTTCAAAAGCTTGGTTCTACATAAAACATAAGATCTGATAACGTTGTGACTGTGCGAGTGATTGGTCTCATCCTGGAAATATTTTACAAGAAAATGTTTTGGGTGAGATTGATTTACAAAAATCACACAAAGCAGGCCCAACGCTGTTGTAAAACATTTTTACACAATACGACTAAGGGCGCTCAGTTATTATAGAGGCGAAGGAATGAAAACAATAATAACAGAATGCTAATCTCTTCATTTATAAATTGAATTTACTTAACTTTGCTTAAATTTCCCACATAACAAATGACCACTAACGAACATTAATATTCCAAAATAAAAAAAAAAGTTATTCTAGCTTCAAAGCAATTTTTTTAATTAAATATTTTGTTCTCTATTTTAAATGGATTTGCTTAAATTAAATAATATCTAATAATTTATTAAGAAATAATATCTTAGCATGACTATTATATATACATATATGTATACCAGTTTTTTTTCTTTGCGTTTTAAATTGATAGATTTAAACTTGACCTGAAATTATAACTGTAGATTTATCTAAGACATTACGAGCTAAATTATGGCCTTGTTAAACATTTAGGGATGAATGAGTTTGAATCATTCTCCCCTCGTCGGCACTGTCGTGAATTAGTGTCTCCTGACCAACCGTTTTATCTTGTAATTCTCGTTCTTGAAAGACACTCCCTTGCATGGCACGCTGTCTATTATGCATTAATCTGCCATTTTCAATTAGACGTTCACGCGCATGCTGGCTACGGGTTTCATTGAGGACTGTAAAAAATTGTTATGTTAAGTGGGAATAAATACTTAAATAATTGATGCCGCTTACCACGATTTTCGGCGTCATAGTTCATTGCAATTTTCTGGTTTCCATCTACTGGTGACAATTGAGGGACTTCTGTCGGTCGGTCGATTGCACATATCTTGGGATCATATCTTAAAATTAAAAAAAAATTGGATAAAATCAAACACTAACGTTTGTTGTGTTTCTAATCAGAAGAAATATTTAAAAACATCGATTTAATTTTTTGCTAGATGCATTTAAATGAGAGCTATAACTGGCCCCTAAAGTCTTCTTAGTTCTTTAGCTTTACTACGGATTTCCGCGCGTACATTATGTATAAAAAGTAATATATAATATTATTATATTATATTATATTATTATATAATTATATCATTATATTATTATTTTTATATTGCCTTGTTTGATTTAAATATTTAATTTTATAAATATTTAAGAGTACGTGATTTGCATAAATTGTGGATTAAATTAATAAAAGAACGATTGAAATGAAATGAATGAACGTCACCTACAAAACAGTTAACTGGATTAGTTGTTTTAGACATGAGATGATGAATAAATATTAAAGAGTCGAATATTAAAATTTTCCACTTAAGAAGTTACCCAACACTATTAACAATATGGTGTGCATTTAAGTTAATTATCTAATAAATTTCATTTTCATAGACTTATACATATTTATAAAGAAATAACAATTTAATTTTAATAAGATATTTATTTATACATTTCTTTTATCCGAGCTTTCTGTTCCCGAAAATTATCAAAGTTTAAAGTTAAAATTTGCAAAGTGGATGATTGAAAAACACTGAAATTGGAAACAATTTCATTCATTTGAAGGAAACGCGATTTCAGTTGATCAATAATGGTGCCCAAAACTCGATTAAATATGTTTACTTTGAAAAAACTTTTCGGATCTTGGAGAAGATCCTCTTCGCAAAGTTCATCAAATCGGCGTTTTACCTTCTTCTGTCGAGTTTTAGAAAATTCATGGTTGATGGACTATTTTTCAGCTACAGTATTCATTCCATTCTTTTATTTTTAATTTAACAAATACATGTCGATAACTCTCCAATTCTTCCAGACATATTTTTAATTGTTTTAAAGCATTTGAAAAATCATTGGCTTTAAACAGAAGTCCAAATTCTGTCATAGAAGACCAAAACATAATAAAATTGTTGTTCTCGTTTCTCGATTTTCTTCTTGAGTGAAATAGCTTCATTTCTTTAATCTGATTTTCAATTAACAGAATAGTTTTCATTGGCGCCTTTTGGACTTAAAAAAACGATTTTTTAAAGCAAAAATAGCATCATCTAGTACGGTTCAATGTTTTAATGTTACGAAATTGAAGACTCACTTTCTTTATTAGATATAAAACATGATATAATAATCCATCTATTGTACTGTACTTTTAAACTGTATCTTTGTCTATAGTACAGTGCATTTAGATTTAATAATATGGAGCTCTGGGAAAAAATTAGTACACGAGCCAAAAAACATATTTTGCACAATTGCACGTGTTGTCATTACGCCGCCATTTTGTTTGGCAAAGTTATCCGCATCGCAGCTGGATTCAAAAACAACAACCACCTGCAGATAAAAATATTTAGCTGCCCATAAACGTAGATGTTGAATTTGGCTGGGTATATAATATTTGACATAAAAAAGATTTAGTTCACAATAGATAATTTCTGTCATGATATCAGACTTGTGTCATGCATTTCTGTGTATCTGAAAGGCTTCCTTCATAAAGTAGATTATGTGATTATAGGTAATCAATCAAACAAGATTATTGAAAGTAGGAGAAATCATGACTATGTTCATTTTGATTAAATAGCATTTCGTCTGCACGATAGTTTGATTCGTTAGGGAGACTCGTTTTCTGAGTTTAGTCTATCCTGGTTATTTTACATATAAAAGACTAAAATTATTAATTGATTATAGGAAAATATTATTGTGTTTAAAGCACTTATGTCCATTAAGTTAATATGATGCATCGTCATCCGTTGCTGAGTTTTAACAAACCTCATAGTATTTTAACCTCTTTATATAAAATGGTTCATGTGGGTAAACGGCAACATAAGTGGTTGGAATCCTTTTGTAACGCAACCTGTTGAGAATTATTTGAACCCTGCTATGAATACTCCTTATGGCGTATTATAGATTCATTTTTCCCCCTTCCTAGTAATTCACTAATTTGTAATGTTCTATTGCTCTTTCAAATCCACAATGCACGCCATATACTGGACGTTTATTTTACTATGCCTATTACCTTCCCATAAGTGGAAAAAGTTTTATTACAATTGGGTGAACAGTATGGCAGCGCATCACATACAAACAAACAAAACAAAAAAGAAACCAACAAACTAATTAAATTTTTATACATTGATCGAAAAAACTAAAAATGTTGGTATCAGTTTTTCAGATGTTGACATGCAGGCCAATGGAAAGCTTTTTAAGAATGTAAAAGTTGAATTTTTAAGACAGAGTAAAACAGTAAATAGAAGCTTAGTCGTATCTCTTTCAGAATCACGAAAAATGCTCAACCAAAACAAAAGTACAAAATAGAACTGAAAATTTTAAGAGTCTAATAAGAATAAAACGTTTTTTATAAAATTAAAGAACATACACACATGTACACTATTTTCGAAAAAAAGTGTCTGCACTTTTAATTCTTAAATTTAAAAATTGAAGCATTATGAAGAAGGTATTTGTATTTTTTTTTACACTTAAGATTCTTTGATGTAGTAAGCTTAAAGCAAGCTTATTTCTACAATCAGAGGCTTATCATAAGTGCATGTGTTAGATGATAGTAAAAACTTAAATAAAAGAAAACTAAAATAAATAAATCAAAACACAGTTAGCCTAACACATGCACAAAGTATAAAATAAATCATGCGAGTTATGTATATACATAATTAAAACATAAAGCAAAACAATCACGACAATGGAGCACTGGTTCGAAATAAGGATTTTAATCCCACTTTACTTAAGTTAAATTCCATTTGTGAGGCGTTAAGATTAAAAGGTCTGCTCATACGGTTTAGAGCTTCATATTTGCCATAGTTTGTTGTATGAAAGTCAACATGCAGAAGTTCCGATTCACGCAGTTGATAAGATCTTCCACGGTTATTTAACCCAATACAGGCTAATAAATAAGGAGCATCAATTTCGCCCTTTATAAGTTGATGAAGAAATATTAAATCGTTATTAACACGCCTTCGGTGGAAAAGGACCATTCCAAAGTAGACCCTTCAGGGCAAAACGAATAAAATTATGTTGGATTGCTTCAATTCGGTTCTTATGAATTTTGTAATAAGGAGTCCATACCTGTGAAGCATATTCAAGGTGAGGGCGTACGTAGCAATTGTACAAGGAAAGAGTCACATATGGATCATTAAATTCCTTTGTCCAGTGTCTTATGAATCCAAGCATAGAGCTAGCTTTATTCACTATAAAGTTAACGTGTTGAGTAAATTCTAAGTTGGAGCTAAAATGGACACCAAAATCCTAAAACTGAAGACGCGGCAGAGTTTGTACTGGGAAACATGATAATCGAATGCACTTACGAAACGTTTTCTAGAGAAGGTAATTGTCTGGCATTTTACAGGGTTAAGGGAAATACCACTTTTTCTGCACCAAATAACAAAGTTATCAATATCTATATTATTGTCTTGAATATGTTCATTTCATCAGCAAATATGAGAATGTCACTTGACTGAATGCATGATGTAACATAATTTATAGCCAAAATAAGTAATAATGGATCAAGGTGGCTTCCTTGAGGTACTCCAGAGTGAGCCACGAGGGGATCTGAAAGACAATTTCTAAATTTTACCTGGTAGGATCTATTCTCAAGGTATGATTTGATCCAAGCTAAGATACAGGGAGGAAACTATAAGCTCTTAGCTTAAACAAGATTAGTTCATGGCTTAGTTGATCAAATTTTTTTGAGAAGTCAGTGTAAATGCAGTCTACTTCATAACCTTTTTCTAATGCATTGTAAACATTTGTAGGAGAACGTAAGAAGGTTTGTAACAGTTGATCTGTGCCATAGGCGCCCGCAGGAAATTTCCTAGGGGGGCAGATTTTTTTTAAATTAAACTTTTCCCACAAGCTAAAATTGAGAATAGGCGTTTCTCTATGATCTTAATTGTCTTGTTCGATGATATGTCAATTAAAAAAAAAAACTATATTTCAAGACAAAAATAGCAAATTATTTCGGAAAGTTATGGTTATTCTGACGTCCGTGAGCCAGGGGCGGGGGGGGGGGGAAGGAAGGGGGGGGGCACCCCCCCCCCCCTTGCCCTACCCCTTGGGCGCCTATGATCTGTGCCTTATGAATCCATGCTGTTGTTCACAAATGAGATTCTTACTTTAAAATGCTATTTGTTCAAAAAGTTTTGGTATGCAAGATAATTTAGAAATGGGCCTGTAGTTTGTTATATCAGCCTTATCTCTTTTTTTGAATATAGGAGTAAGAAAAGACTTTTTGCATATACTTGGAAATTTTCCTGTTTTAAGTGAAAGCCAAATCTAAAATCAAAAATTCCGCTAAGAACGTCAATCTTGAAAAATTTAAAATGAGGAGTAAGTTTTAAAAAATATTTTAAATATTATTTACTTTTTATTGTTGCAATTTTGCAGCTTTTAATGAAAATATTTGCGTTATTTAAATGGATTTTTGTAACAAATCTAAACCACCTAACACTATTGTCATTTCATCATTCATAAACACTTATGGCAAATACCTAATTCTACGAAAAAGCCTCGTTGCCTTAAGAGTCCAGATGTCAATTTTGGCATAAGATGGTTGCTGTTGGAAAACCGAACTTCACTCCTCATAGCTTTCCCAAAAAACACGGCTATTATCAAAGATGAAAGAATGATGATGAAAACATAGGTTATTTTTATAATTAACGCGTGCACAAGGGACTATTTCTTTCCCTTTTAATGAAGAACACACTGCGCGGGCATAAGGAAGATTAAGTCGATTAACATTGGTTTTGAATGTTTGCAGATTAAAATGGCAAGGAAAAATCTTGCCGAGTAAACTATTCCAAATTCGTGTTGTTCGGCTAAAATAAAAAAATCCCTATATATCACGGTACGTCCGAAATTGGGCTCAAGGGTGAACTGATGAGAATTCCTTGCGAGACGAGTATTACGGGAAAAACTTTTAAGGCGAGGAATGCAGCTGGCTACTTCGAGTAAACATTTTGTTATAAAAGAAACGATAAAATAAGGAAAGACATGAAACATTGCGTCGTTGTTTGAGAGAGGCAATTGTTTCAGCGGCAGTTCTATTTCCTATCCATCTTAACGATCGATTTTGTATTCTATCAAGCAGGTGAAGCGATGTTCACGAAGCACCTGCCCAGAGGTGGGAGTTATACTCGAGTTTAGGGCGTATAAACGCTCTAAAAATTGTGGACAGATCAGATGGGGAAAAATACTTCTTACACCGATACAGAAAACCTAAGCACTTAGCAGCATTCTCAGCGATCTCAAATATATGGTCGTTCTAACGGAGGTCATCATCGGTTGCTGCGGAAGCCATACTGACGGTCATGGAGAAGCTTGCGATCTTCGAGATATTTCTTAAGCTGACGGTTAATCAGCGTTTCCATGACCTTAGAAAGAAGGGATGTTATGCTATGGGTCGGTAGGAGGAGGGGGAGGATGGGTCACCTTTCTTGAGGACAGGCTGGACAAATGCTGTTTTCCAACTTCTAGGAAAGATTTCAGAAGAGTAGGAGCGATGGAAAAGCTTACGCAGTGGCTTTGCCAGTGTGGAAGAACACCTCTTCAGAAGTATCGGGGGTGTACATTCCGGGCCAGCGGATTTGTGTATATCGAGATCTTTGAGTACTCTTGCTACTACTAGTGCGGAAAAAAAATCTGTCCAATGGAAAAATTTACATTCTCAAGTACAGGAGGGGCAACGTTGCTAAAAGGCAGCGTGAAGCTGGCAGCGAAATAGACGGCGAGCAAGTTTGCCTTCTCTGAAGAGTAAACAATTGGTTTGTTATTATCGATGAGCGTTGGAACCGAAGATTTTGATTAGTTTTTAATATTTTTTTACAAATGACCAAACATTTTTACTGCCTTTGGGACACTGCAGATTTTTTTGCCGTCATTTTTGGTCATGCTAAAAAAAATTGGTTCTTTCAATAACGGAGTTGCATGAGTTCCTTACTTGTTTGCGCTTTTTCCGATTTTCCTATGTAGGGTTGGCTTTTTAGGATCGGAAACTTCTTTGAGCCTGATAGCTCCTTTACACTCAGAATTAAACCAGGACTTTTCTTTAGGCTTGATGCTTTTAACTGTGTTAGGAATAAAAGCACGCATCCCTAGGAGAATCACATTTGTGATCATTTCAGCACTGGCATCAATATCACTATCGAGGAAGCATAGTGACCAGTTAAAGTTTCGGAAAAAAATATTCAGTTGGCTTTCTCGTATTGCCAAACGGTCCTGGTGGGAAGTTTTTCTTTAACTGGATGGGTGGAGGATGAGAAATTAGCTGAAATGACCCAATGGTCTGAAATGCCAAATGAAGAAGTTACACTAATGGTATATTTATCAGGGTGAGAAGTAAGAAATAAGTCAAGAGTATGGGCGGCTTGCCCGGCAACATCCGGTTTACGCGTTGGCACATCGATCAGTTGGGTAAGGTGATATAACTCGGCAAAGAGCTCGACATACCTTCCTTTGGGTGTTGTCTGTTCAGAATAGCGGAGCCAATTGGAATTGTGTACATCGAAATCGCCCGCAATAACGATTTCAGTGCGAGGACAAAGGGAAACAATATTCGAGATGGAATCAGAAAGCGCATCAAACTCGTTAATAGTCGAACTACTGTCGAGATTTGGACTCCTGTAAATAAAACAATAATGAATGGCATGCTTGCCGACAGTGAATTTGACCACAAGAAGTTAAAGTCCTTGTTGGAACATTACCCATATTGGGGAAGGCTCTGGCAAGCATTATCATTCCTAAAATAGACCACGAGACCATGATAGGAAAAGAGTAATGGCACCAAGCTATACCCATGTAGAGCAAATTCTGATAAATCAGTATTTACACCAACCTGGGTTTCATTTAATGCCAGAACAACTGGCCTGTATTGAACAGTGTAGACGTTCGCGTGAAAGAAATTCTTTCTTAAACCGCGAACATTAGAATACATGACACAAAAATCACTTACCATTTAAAAATACTTACATATAAAACACAACTCTGACTAAGTCGAACTGCTCAGTGAAAATCCAAATTAATTTCGCTTGACTGGCTTGACTCAAATTTGACATACCCCTTGCTGTTTTTCTGCTTTAAAAGGGGGTATTTTTGGAATATTGAAACGCAAAGTATTCCTTTTTATGATTGATTTCAAGATTTGGTGGATGGTGGTCGAGATAGAGTATCGGCAACGGTGTTATCAAAAGTTTTATTGTTGTAGTATAACCGGCCATATTACCAAGTGTTACATGTCATTTTCATCTGGAGTAAAACAGCACCGATAGCCAACCTGCTGGCATCAGTTTTCAAAACAAAGAAAATTTCTTCTTTGACTTGTTGCAAAATTGGAGCGGAAGTCAAGAGCTTTTCAAGTTTTTCAAAAGAATATTGCACTTCGTTTTGCCGCTTCTTTTTCAGTAAAGTTAATTAAAATGTATATACAAAACAATTACTAAGCTAGCAAGAAAATTGTAGTAATTTATAATCTTATTATAATAAATTATTTACACAATGCGTTTCCATCATACATTGTATTGTATTATTTATCTTTTTTAATTGTTTTTGTTATGTCCGCTCTGTACTTCAATTTCAAGGATTTTATTTAATGGATTTTTATATTATGTTTATACATGGATTTTTGAGAGTTAAATAAATTCAATTCAATTCAAATTGATAGTTAGAAATGTAAAGCAAGACATAGTATTTTATAGTACTTAAACGTAGGTAGTATAAAGCAATTGTTATACAAAAAAGTCTGTAATAAAAACTTTAACTTTTTAATAAGACGCATGGCTCTATACATATATATAATCTGTGGCAAAGCATGGGTAATTGTATACTCGTTTGGATAAAAGAATATAAGAAATGCGCGAATTAATTACAATGGCATATAGATTTTTTATAAAACTTCATATATATAATTTTGCAATGTAACGATGTTCGTCGATATGTTCGGTAATAGCTGAAGTGAGAAATAGCAATATGGGTGCTGAATTTTATACCATTGTTTCTACATCCCTCATCTTGTCCATAATGGTATTAGTGTGTTGTTTATATTCTTGTGTTTGTTCATGGGCATTGCTTGTTGTTTTGTATCTGATGATTATCCTGTGTTTGTCTATTGGTTTAGAATTGTATCCCGTTATCTTGTGTTTGTCTATTGACTTTGTTTGCTGTTTTGTATCTGACGATTATCTTATCTTGGTCTTGTGTACAAAATGATTAAAACAATTTTTATCTTACAGACTAAAATCTACGTCGTGTTAACTCTCCTGTCAAATCTGGATTGAGCGTCTCTGCTTAATCCTGAATTCTTCACGATATTTGTCTATCATATCTCTGAACTAAATTGCCTCCATGTCCATCATTTGTTCTCTGGATATATGTTTGCGTTTGCGGCTGTAAATGAGAAGCTTGATAGTTATATAAAATAACAAGATTACCAATAAGGATAGCGTTATTCCAATAATGTTTTCTTCTTGGATTTTTATTTTTTGGAGTAGATTAATGTTTTTGAGCTTGAGCTCGTTATTCAATGTGTCGATGTATGTTTCGATTTCGTACTGTATATTTTAGTATCTCTTAAGATAGTCTCTGATTTGTTGTGATAGGTTCTCAAAAATCTGTACATCGTATGTGGTTAAGTAAACTCTGTTATATGATGAATGTGGTGTCCTGTGCCTAATATTGATCCCTCTGTTAATATTTCTATTGGATAATTAATTGTTTGTTGAATTAATTGAGATGCATTCTTCTCTAGTATAGTCGGTAACTTCGTTAGAAAGTATATGGTGACAAATATATTCAGCTTAATTTTCTGTAAAGAGTGAATTATTTATGTTTGTTAAACTTACATGTCTTCTGTTTAGGTTTGAGTTTAATATTATGTTTATGGTGAGTCTTACCATCTTTAGTGTAAATTATATTTATGTCCTAAATCTTCTTGGCGTATTTGCTTTTTATGTTTAGGATTTAATTTATTCCTATGCTAATCCTGTTTAATGTATACTGTTAGATTCTTGTCAACCAGAATGCCTTGTTTGTTTTTATTATTGTGTTCTTACATTTTCTCTTGACTTGCTTTAAATTCGTTACTAATATCCTCTGTAGGTATATGATTGTATAAAACTTCTAATGGTTTTACTTTAATAACAGAATAAATAGTTTAATTGTATTCTCTTGCCGCTCTTATAATTAGTTCTTCATTATCTATAATTCTAAATTCTTTTTAAAGGCATCTAGCTATTTCTTGGATGGTAGAATGAATTCTTTCAATTTGACCATTTGTAGTACTGTGGCTTCTTTCTGTAAAATAACATTCAATGCCGTGTCTATGCATTAAGGATTTAAATTTTGGTGATTTGAATGATTCTTCATTATTGCATGTCATATGTTTTACTTCAGGATATGTCTAAAGTATTTCTAAAACTTTATTTTTTTAAGTTTAATTTTTTTTTTTATTTTAAAACGTTACATATTAGCTGAACTTATCTAAACAAGTTACAAATTGTAAACTAACAATGTAAAAAATGTCGATGTTCAGAGACTCTCCTCCTTTTTTTGGAATAGGTGTCTCGCCTATCGGTTCCTTGTGCGGATGACGATTGTATTTGATTGAGTTACAATTATCGCAAAATCTAACAAATTTATCAAAATCTTCCTTCATTTTGGGCCGGAAATATACTTTTTCAATCTGACTAAGATTTTCCCTAGCGTTCCTATGCGCCCTGTTATGGGTCTGTTCTATAATTTCTAACTGATATTTTTCAATAATAACATCTTTTGCTAGTATGCTACAATGAAAGAATTTATTATTAAATTCTTTTAAGCTATCTTTTAGTAAATATATATTTTCTATTTTTCCAAGACTACATGTTGTACCTGCATTTTTGTATGTTTTTAATGTTATTATTATATTTTCTGTTTCTTTAAATTCAATAATATGTCTTGTATATTTACCATTGTGTATATGAACTTGTTGATGTGAAAATGCATCTGCTTGGGAAAATATTATGTGTTGTTTGAATGAATTGACTGGTTTGTCCACCCGAGTTATATTATTATTATGTTCGCTGCTTTTAGCTGAATGTTGTGTACCTGATACGCTATTCGTTACTATATTCAAATTCTGTCAAGCATCGGCTACTAAATTCGTGTTCCCAGGTTTATATACCCTTTTGGGAGCGTATTTCTCAATGAGAGCGTGCCATTTCTTCATTTTGGTATTCGGATTTCTTTTCGAAATCGCAAATGTGAGTGGTTGATGATCCAGATCTGATACACCGTATGTGTAATTTTTTAGTGTTTTTAATGAATAAACTATTATTAAATTTGAAAGTATGAAATTAGTATCTGGTATCGGATACTTCTCAGAAATTGTAAATTCGTTTAGTTTCTTGAAGACAATTATTAATCTAATTTTTTGCGTTCCATCTTCGTTAGAACCTTTTTTTGGTACTACTCAAACTGGTGAGTTATATGGTGACTTAAGGGCCAGACCCATAGAATCCGTTCCGTCCGTTGTTGCGTTCAGCTGCCTGAGCATTTTACTGTTGCCGAATTCGGGTGTCTTAATGAATACATTGTTTCAAATACACATTTTAACCCTTAGTACTTAGATGGAAGGGATTTTTCTTGAGACAAAAAATAAACTTCAAAATTGCACACCTCCAACTATATTTAATTTAGGGTTACTTCGAAAAAAAATTGTATAATTTTCTTATCTTTCATTTCTTTTATCATTAAGCTCGATTTATATATCAATTATTAACCCTCACAAGAATTCCTTGTTTTATTTCCAAATAGTCCTTATTTTTATAAATTTAAAGGATATTTTTGTAGAATGTCCCATAGAATACTGAATTCGGTTGTTTAATGTCAAAATATAATGCTTAGAAATTGAGTGGTTCTCTCAAACGGATTGCCGGAGTGAAAAAGTTAAAAGTTCGTCTACTTCGTGCATTGCGTTCATCGCATGCGATGCTTGTGGACGCCACTCATAAGAATGTGTGTATTTAATATAGTGCTCAGTTGAAAGTTACAACTCAACGGACAGATGGATTCTATGGGTCGGGCTCTTTACTGTGTCGTATAATATTATTTTCTAATAATTTCTTGATTTCCGTATTTACGAAGTTGTTTGCACTGAGTGCATAACGGTATTGTTTTGACCATATAGGTTGGTCTTCAGTTGTACTGATCTCTGCCTGTATATCTGTTCTTAAGTGTAAATATGTATTAATTTGACTGTGTTCAGCCTTAATATGAGTAAATACCCATTTACGAAGTAATTCTTTATCTGTTTCACTTATATTATGTATGCTGGGAAGATCATCATGAAATATCTTCTCTTTCTTGCCTCTGTACTCTATCGTATCATTTGCATAGTTTATTCGGGTTCCTATTTTTCTCAATGTATTGGAACTGTGGAGACCTGTCAATGGTAGTCAAGTGGACACATTGAATAAGAAGTACACGAAGACGTGTTTTTGAAAGTAAATGAAGCCTCTTTCTTAATAGTGTGAGTTATCACAAACACACAAGTATTAACACTGAGGCGGAGTGTAGAAGATATTAATAAAATTTACCTGTTACAAAAATCTGAAAAATACAAAGAAGTGAAACAGCGAAACCTCTTTTCTTTAATTTTAAAGTTAGGTTTATTTTATCAATTTTATTAGCAGCATTCCTGTGAAATGTATTGTTTCATAATTTTTTTTTTGTCAAAATTGTTATATCACAGTGTTTTGTTATCTTGCTAGCTACATTCTACTTAAATGTTTTTATTTTTTTATCACAGGTTTTTCTTTCTTATCTTAAATTCTACTAATTTTGTCAATTTAATTAGCAACATTCCCCTGAAATGTATTGTTTGTTAAGTTCGGTTTTTAATAAAAAGTGTTTGTATTAAAGTCACAGTATATTTTTAGCTACATTACACTTGTAAATGTATTGTTTTTTTAATTTTTGTTTTAATTGATAACGTTTAATTTTTTTTTTGACGCTTATAAACAATCTTATTTTTAAGAAGATTTCTATGATTATTTTGGAGACGATGCTAAAATGACCAGAGTTTTTGATTGTCCTTCAAATATAGTTTTACCTATCAATTCTGTTTGCTTATTTATGATTATACGGTCATAAATGATTCTTTTTAAAATTGTCTCTTTTCCGTCAATTAGTTTTGACTGTATTTTTAGCTATAACAAATACCTTAAAAAAAACAATTTTTTTATCAAAAAATATTCACGATTCACAAATGTAAAAAATGTTCAAACATAAATTCATTCTACATGCACTCAACGTATTAAAGCGTTTTACCAAAAAAACAATGAAAACGAATGCGTCCCTGACTTCAACTCTCTCATTTGACAGATAGAAAGTGAATTTTATCCATTAAAGATTTACATTTTTATTTTAAACTTATTTATTATTTTCATAATATTTTTCTTAATTTATCTACAATATTTAAAATATATTCAAAACACCACTCCACACCGCTTTACGTTCTAAATAAAACAATACTTACTTGTGAAAAGAAATGTGTTCATTCCTCTTAAAAAAGCTGGTTTTACAAGTATTAACAATGCAGCTCATCCTGATTCTTGTTTTTCTTTTTTAAATTATACAATTTTCTCACTAAATCACTTGTTGAATAAAACTTATAAAGCTTAATATCTCTGGGCTTACAATTACCGAAATTCGAATGACTTTTTTTTATTTACCCCTTGCGAAAATGACAGGAAGAACTAGAATTTACTACTACACGTATACTGATTAGCTTCACTCACGTACACTGTATACATATATACACAACACGTCTTCCTGTTCTTCTTATTCAATGAGTGGAGACTGAAGATAATCACTAATTTATGTTCATTCGTATAACAGAAGCGGAGTCAGAAGGTCGTGCCTACTAAGAAGAAAAAAAAGTGCGAGCTGTGAGTGCATTGTGTTTTATTATGCTTTCTTTTGTTCAGCGTTGGTAGTTGGCAAATTTAATATTTGTGAAGCATTGAATTGCGGACAGAAAAAGAAAAATAACTAAAATTGATATAAAGAAGTTGAGAAAAATAGAGAAGAAAAATAGTTGTTAGCATTAAATTGCGTTTACTGTTGTTTCCAGTTGGCATTGAATTGCGGAAAATCAAGAAAGAAATAGTTTTGATTTCAAGCATTAAATTGCAAAAAAAGAAACGGAATCCTTCCAGGCAAAAAAGGTAAAAAGAAAAAAAACAAATTAAAAATATTATGTGTGCATTAAATTGCGATTTGTTTGTAGAATAGCATTAAATTGCGGAAGAAAATAATAATCGGGTTGAAGCATTTAATTGCGAAAGAAAAAAAAAAAGATCCACACAAGATTTGTCGTGCAATTAGTGGAACTGGAATTTCTCCTTTTTTGTGTGAAGTGATCGAGAAGTCACTTATGAGGTCAAAATGGCAGAAGAGAGTTTGCAGAGGAATCTCTTCAAACTCTACAATCAATAGAAATTGAGACACACATTGATAAAACACAGGTGCTCGAAGGGGAAGTATCCGATTTGGAGAAACGATGTGATGCATTCGAGCGACGTGAAATTGGAGCCGACGCGATCATATTTGGTGTACCACAAATGCAAGACGAAAATTTGAAGGCAATATTTAATCATCTTTGTCATATCATTGAATGCATTCCACCAACACTGAATGCAATTTTTCGCTGCCATAGAGCTCACCGACCTAACGGACTGACTAACATGGATAAGACAGACACACCCATTATAGTCAAATTTCACTCTCCGAAAGAAAGAAACACCGTTCTGCAAGCAGTTGCTCTCTTTTCCAAAAACCATAGGCAACTTTCTCTCGAAGACGTTGGTATCAAAGCTAAAAATAAAAAAACATCTATATGTATGGGAGCATGACCCGCAAAAATCGATTACTTTACCAAAAAGCTTCACGTCTCAAGCACAACAAACAGCTGTTTTCTGTTTTTACACATCTAGGTTCCGTCTATGTGAGAAGGAGTGCAAATGCAAGGGGTATTTTAGTGGAGAATGATAGAATGCTGAATATTATAGCCACGAGTAGTCAGACTGAAGAAGAAGAGGAACAACAACAACACCAACAACAACAACAACAATTATTATGATTTTCACCACTCAACAATTATTATTAAAATATTTTAGTTTTGATTATGTTATTTATTTACCATTTATTCTATCTTTTGCTTCTTTCTCTTGTAATTCTTTTATTATTGTAATGATTTTGCTTGATTTATTTTTTAATACCTGTCCCTTTGTATCAATGTTATTGCTTTGGAAATTAGCTGAGGTGCCTGTGATCGGTCTATGTGTGTCGCCTGGTTCTCCTATGTTGATATAAAAAAATGGATTTAAATGATAGCGGAGTGACCTCCATGGGATATAATAGCGATATAATATTGCGATCAATGGTAAGGGTGTTTTGTTGTCGCAGGCAGGGGCTTAAAGTTTGTCATCTTAATGTACAAAGCTTGCTACCAAAAGTAGATGAACTTAGAGAAATATTTGTTAATTCTAAAGTTGATGCGATCTGTGTGTCGGAAACTTGGTTTTCCCCAGATATAAAGGACGCCGTCTATGCTTTAAATGGTTACAAATTTTTTCGATCAGATAGAAGCAATCGCATTGGTGGAGGTGTAGCTATTTATGTAAGAGAAGGTCTGAGTTGTAAGCTGAAATGTAGTTCACCCAACGCATGTCCGATTGAATACCTTTTTGTAGACATTAATTGCGGAGGAAATTTTGTTCGTTTAGGTAGCGTTTATAGACCTAATAGGACTGTTGAATTAACACCTGTATATTCCATAATGGAAGAGTTTTCAACCACAGTGAGTGATGTTATTATATGCGGGGACTTTAAAAGCAATATTTTAGTAGAAAATCATCTTACTGAAAACATGATGGCTTTTGATCTACATTCAGTAAATACCCAAATGCCTACTCATTTTACCAATACATCAAGTACCCTTCTGGATTTATTTTTTGTTAATAATACTAACAAGTACTTTTTTATGATCAAATATCCGCACCCGCTTTTTCAAAGCATGACCTCATCTTTCTTACATTTGACTTCAATATTAATATTCGTTCCAGTTCGACAACTTATAATTTCCGAAACTTTAAAAATATAGATAGTGCTGCTCTTGAAAATCATATTCGCGTCATTCCTTGGAATCTCATTTACGGTATGACATCGCCTGATGACCAAATTGAGTTTCTTCATAATAATGTTAATTACCTTTTTGATACACACGTTCCAATATCAACCGGTAGGGTGAAGTCAAAGGCAAGTGCTTGGTTTACGAATGAAATTCGTTTGTTAATAATTCAAAGAGATGAAGCTTACCGTCGATGGAAGCTTTTCCGTATAGAGGAGCATTTTCGTGCTTACAAAGATAAAAGAAACAAAGTTGTTCGTGAAATAAGAATTGCAAAAACACAGTTTTATTCCAATCAAATTAATCCTAATATAGATGGTCGAAAGATGTAGAATAATCTTCGTCAATTAGGGATAGGCAAGCAGAAATTGATCTGCACAAATGACTTTGATAGCAACGAGCTCAATCGCAATTTTTTGTCGATTCCAGATACTGATCCCTCCTATGGTAACAGAACCTTTTCAAGTCCTGCTGTCTCTACGGATGCACCTTTTTCCTTCACAAGAATAGAGAGCACACATGTAGGGGAAAGCTTTTTAAACATAAAGTCTAATGCTGTAGGAATTGATGGAGTTCATCCAGTCTTTATGAAAGCTATACTTCCGATATTGCTTCCGTATATTACGCACATTATAAATACCATTCTAATGACCGGTGTTTTTCCTTGTCAGTGGAAAAAAGCAAAAATAATACCGATACCTAAAAATTCAACTGGTGAGGAATTCAGACCCATATCAATTCTTCCTTATCTATCCAAAGTTTGCGAACGAATAATGCATAAACAAGTTAATGAGTATCTTATACGTAATAAACTTTTGGTTTCTGTTCAATCTGGTTTTCGTGCCACACATAATTGTACCACTGCACTTTTGAAAGTAGTAGAAGATATAAGAGCAAAATTAGACGAGGATAATGTTACTTTTCTTATTCTTTTAGACTTTTCAAAAGCATTTGATAAGGTTAAACACTCTATCCTTATTGATAAGTTACGTCAATGCTTCAACATGTCTTCTTCGGCTGTAAAGTTATTCTCGTCTTATATTAGAGGGAGAGAACAGGCTGTATCCCTAGGAAATACATTATCAGAATTTCCTCCTTTGGTACAGGGTGTTCCACAAGGATCGATTTTGGGCCCCCTCTTATTCTCTCTTTATATAAATGATATTTAAAGCACAATTTTGAACTCATCTAAGCAATTTTATGCTGACGACATTCAAATTTATAAAAGTTGCTCCCTTGGCCTTATCGAGAACTGTGTATATGAGTTGAATGAAGACCTTAAAGGCATCTCGATGTGGTCGTTAAATAATGGTCTCTCACTCAATCCGAAAAAATGTAAGTGTTTGGTCATATCAAGAAAGAAGCTAGAACTTTCTTATTTTCCAGAAATTAAGCTCGATTGTTCACCTATTGAATTTGTTGAAAGTTTGAAAAACTTGGGTCTGGTATTCAACAGGACATTAACGTGGAATAATCACATAAATGGGATTGTGGGCAAAGCATATGGAGTTCATCGAACTTTATGGACGGCTCAAAAGTTTACACCACCAAAAACAAGATTAATTCTCGCTAAATCCTTAGTTATTCCAGTTCTCATTTATGGCTGTGAAATATTTAACAACTGTGATACTGAATCTAAAAGGAAGCTTCAAGTTGCATTTAATATAACTCTTCGATACGTTTATAATTTAAGAAGATTTGACCATATCTCGCATTTGGAAAACAAGTTATTGGATATGTCCCTTTTCAATTATATAAAGTTTCGTACCCTGCTTTTATTGTTTAAAATCATAAGAACGAGGCAGCCGATATATCTTTACGAAAAAATCCGGTTTTCGGCATCCAACAGATCTGCTTGTTTAATTTTACCACAGTTTACTTGCCTAACATCCGAAAGGCAATTTTTTATTTCTGCTATACGCCTTTGGAATGCACTTCCGCGCAATTTGAGAGAGCTAAGTGACACGCATCGATTTAAGAACGAGCTAAGGCTGTTCTTCACTAACCAAAGCAATCAATTTTAAATTTACCCCCCTCCTCCTTCCCCTTTCCCCTCCCACACCATCTGATCAAGCAAACTCAACTAATAATTTAATTCAAAGTAATTTCTTTTTGAAAATTTTAAATTTAGATACATTTTAAAGTATAAAGATTGTCAGATTATGAAATTAATTGTTATCTCAACTTTTTTTTGGTTTTCTTTAATTTTTTTTTTTTTATTGTGTTTTCTTGTTCTTCGTATACTTATAAACTCATTATTTTATATTACTTTATATATCTTATTTTAATACGTAATATATTGCAACTTATAATTGTCAACTTTTCACAGACTAAAAAGTGTACTCTTATTGTGAATTGAAATATATATTAAATAAATTGAAATTGAAATTGAAATTGAAGTGGGTGCGAGCATTTAATTTATATTTGGATGCAGAAGAAATCTTTGATGCGAAGAAGTAAAAGGACAAATTGTTACATCTTGGTGGGCCTCAATTGCAGGAGGTAACTTTTAATTTACCGGGAGCGTTATTGGAAGAAGCAGAGGGGGAAGAAAATTATGTTTTTAAGGTGTTCATTGAGAAACTGAATGAGTTTTTTTCACCCAAGAGGAATTCCATTTTTGAGCGTCATTTGTTTCGTTCCTTGAAACCGGTCAACGACGAAAATTTTGATAATTTCTTGTTGAAGCTGAGGAATCAAGCTTCCAAGTGGGATTTCGGTAAAACCGAAGATGAAATTTTGGAAATAAACTTAAAAGACAAGATTATCGATGTTTGGGCGGATAACGATTTAAAGAAACGTTTGTTAGAAAAAGAACGCACTTTGCAGGAGGTTTTGCAGCTGTGTCATGCTTATGAACAAATTAGTGCTGAGTCTGAGGCCATGGTTCAATCGACGTCCGCTATCGTCAACAAGATTGGTTGAAGAGTGGGGGATACTGCTCGTGGTGGTGAATGTTTTAGATGTGGTGCCCGGGGCCATTATGGAAACAGTCCTAAGTGCCCAGCAAAAAATTGTTCTTGTAACAGGTGTAAACGGTTGGGTCATTTTGCTGTCAAATGCAGGATCAATAGCAATAAGCGGACTCTAGAAACCAATAATGGTTTTGAGGCAAAGAGGCGTCGTTTTGGAGTTTCAAAAATTCGGTTTGTTGAGAATGCTAAAAGCGACGGTGCAGAAAACAGTTTTGAAGACTTTGCTGAGCATGGCTGTTTCAAAATAATGGAAAACGACTATTACGGTCAAATCTGTAGAGCTTGCAGATGAGATGATCAGGTTCCGCATTGGGGGAAAATTGAACTCGGTGGTGATTGACTCAGGCTCTCGATTCAACCTCCTCAGCGAAGTAGATTGGAAAATTTTTGAAAGCTCAAAATGCCGTAATTTGGAATGCGAGAAATAAGTCGGAAAATCAATTTCGAGAATATGCGGGTCAAGACTTACTCAAAATAAAGTTGGTTTTCTAGGCCAAAATTGGAGTAACAGATGAAACTGGCGTGATTTCTTCGTTCTACGTAATTGAGAACGGAAGACAATCACTTTAAGGCAGGAATACAGCTATTAAATTGCGTGTTTTAAAATTGGGACTTGAAGTTAACCAAATTAAGTCTGATTACCTACAACCCTTTCCAAAAATAAAAGGGGTGTCTATCTCCCTGTCCATTGATGATTCGGTCCAGCCAGTTCAGCAGCCGTTAAGAAGGATTCCATCTGCTCTTGAAAAAAGGTGAGATTAAAATTCAAGAGGCTATCGATCTCGATATTATTAAACCTGGCCTAAGCTCATGGTTATCGCCTGTGGTAATCGTTTTTTAAGGAAAACGGAGACATAAGACTTTGTATCAATACGAGGCGGGATTTTCAGATATAAACGGTTATTCCTTGGGATGAATGCAGCTCCGGACTTATTTCAAAAAGAAATGGAAAAATTGCTAGCCCCTTGCAGGAATGTACTTATTTTCATTGATGATATTGTTGTGTTTGGGTTGTTGGAAGGGGAACATGATGAAAGTTTGAAAGTGGTACTTGAGATTTTTAAAGCGCATAATATCTTGTTGAATGAGGAAAAATGCTTATTGAAGACAAAGAAAATTAAGTTCCTCGGACATTATTTGACTCCAGAGGGGATTTAACCTTATCCAGAAAAAAATAAATACCGTTTTAGGATTCAGGCCTCCGGAAAATATAGAGGAAACTAGAGAGAAACTAGCTTTTTGGGGCTAGTGACTTACCTGGGGAAATTTATTCCAGATCTAAGCGATCTCTCAGAACCTTTGAGATGTTTAACTTAAACGGATGCGAGATTTTCGTAGGGCCCCATTCAAGATAATGAGTTTCAAACACTAAAAACCCAGCTGACAAAGATACCAGCATTGTCTTATTTTAACCCTAGACACAGAATTAGGCTCAAACCGGATGCAAGTCCTGTAGCTTTGGGAGCTGTGTTGTTACAGTTTGAAGGAAGTGACCCCCACGTTGTCTCTTTTGCAGGTAAGAGTCTATCGCAGGTAGAAAGAAGATATTCTCAGAGAGAGAAAAGGAGCCTTGCATTGGTTTGGGCAGTGGAGAGGTTCTACTATTACTTAGCAGACATTGAGTTTGAGCTGGTTACGGACCATAAGCCATTAGAGGCCATTTTTAAACCGTCATCTAAGCCTCCAGTATGTATTGAACGTTGGGTTTTGACATCGGTTCTTCCCATTTCGGTTAGAAGTCAGCACCTTAGGGAATATTCTTTTGCCTGGAACAAAGTTAGTCATTCCGTGTTCTTTAGGGCAAAAGTTTTGGAATTGGCCTATGAGGGGCATCCGGGTGAGACCATTATGAAAAGGAGGGTTTGCTCAAAAGTTTGGTGGCCACTAATCTATCGAGATGTTGAAAATTGCGAGAAAAAATATTACGATTATTTTCTTGTCTCACAACTTTTGAACCCAGCTCTAATGAAGAGACATACATTCCTGGATAGTCCTTGATTGTGTTTAGCAATGGATTTGTTAGGTCCGTTGCCAAGCCATGAATTCATTTTTGTGATCATAGATTGTTACTCTCAGTATCATGATATAAAATTCATAAGCAGAATTACGTCCAGTGTTATAATCGGGATATTAGAAGAACTTTTTTCAAGATTGGGATATCCGGAGTCTATCAAAGCTGACAATGGCCGGCAATTTGTGAGTCAGGAGTTTAAAATATACTGTGAAGACAATAATATTAAACTTATAACTTCTCCACCTTACTGGTCTCAGGTGAATGGAAAAGGTTGAAAACTTAAACCGTTCGATCTTAAAGAGGCTTCAAATCGCTAATTCCATGGGCCTGGATTATAAGAAAAAAATTCTCAAATTTATTTTTATGTACAACGTAACATTCCATGGTACTACCGGGAAAGCTCCGTCAGAGCCGCTATTCAATCGGGTTATTGGAGCTAAAATACCATCCATAAAAGAGGTGCCTGGAGACCTTTTGGATTCTGAAGCAAGGGATAAATAAAGAAAAAGGAAAACAAAGAGCTGATAGAGTTCGAGGGGCAAAATTTTGTGATGTTGACGTAGGAGATAGAGTGGCACTAAAAAATGGTGTCTTTCCCCACAAACTGACTCCTCGATTTGACCCAAAAGTATTTGAGGTGATTGAGAGGAAAGGGAGTGATGTTGTGGTAAGAAGCAATAATCGTACGTTCAGGAGAAATGTCTGTCACTTAAAAAAAATTCCAACATCGGATGGGATGCAGTGGAACGTTCTGATCCCTCGACAGGTCTTGAAGTTCTTTCACCTGGATCCACATCAGACGATATACAGCCAGAAGTTTCTTCTACAGAACGCTTACAAACTCAGTCTGATTTAAAAATAAGATTGGAGAAAAAAGGAGGGATGTGGAGACCTGTCAATGGTAGTCAAGTGGAGACTGAAGAGAATCACTAATTTATGTTTATTCGTACAACAGCAGCGGAGCCTGAAGGTTGTGCCTACTACAGGAACCAATTAAAATATCATATTCCAAATTTGGAATTTCAGTAGACGCGGATTATTTTATCGAATATTCGTGCATCATAGTAATCATTTATTACAATTTCACCGTAAGGAGTGAAAGCCTTTTTCTTAATAGCTAAGGGGCTTTTATAGTCAAGAACACCTGCTCTACAGAAGTTTGCAATAGATCCGGTGTATAGCAAAATTTGTACTTGTTTATTGTGAATTACTCTTCGTAAGTGTGTTAGTTCACATCTTGCTCTAAGAAATGCTCGTTTTCATTTATATTATTGAATCTCTCAATCTTTTGAGGTGTTGACTGTTCACTTTGTTGTACAGAATTTTTTGGTTCTCTCTTGAACACATGGCGTGCGGGATTATTATAAGTATAATATATGGGTCTTCTCCACTGTGGTGTAGCGTCATTTCTATAATTAAACTGTCTTTGTTGTTCATTATGTCTTACTTAAATAATTTCCTATTGAAATCCTCTGAGTGCAGCTACTGATTAGTCTGGAACTTAACTTCAGGTAAAGTTGGTGCAGCTTTCTCCAATTTTAATGCTGGATACTTTGGCCTCTTTATTTTTCGTACCACTTCAATGATTTTAGTTTTTATTTCAAAAAATTAGGATAAAGGGCAATTTGTTTCTTGACAGAAATTATTAATAGTTTTATTCATTTTAAACTGTATTTTAATGATATCACGGTTGAGCCCCCAATTAATTACAATGACAAATAGATTTTTTATAAAACTTTATTATTCTTTTTTTGCAATATTATTTCATTTCATTTTCATTTCATTTATTTATTGTATAATTATACTCAATAAGGTACAATATCTTATTATGGTAATGTAACGACAATGACTTACTAATTTGTGTTTGGAAAGGTTCTTTCCGTAGGCTTTTCGGTCACTGTAGTTTTTTGCAATGAAACAACTATGTTACATTTGCTTTTCCCGACGTTTCGGCAGGGGTTGCTGCCTTCCTCAGGGGAACTTTATTTGAAAAAAAAAAAATACAATACATTAGTTATATGAAAATATAAAGTGACAATAATTATGACAGTGAGAATATTACACTTACTTTTTTAAATAAAAAAAAATTAACAAGAAAATGACACTTCGAATGAAGTTTCGTCTGTGTATTTAAAAAAAAAAAAAAAAAGAATGAAAACTATGAGGATGAAGACACTAAAGAGCAATAAACGGAAGAAATGTTTTGTGTGTCTTGTTTTCGATTCATATTATTATTAGTATTTAGTATGTGTAATGTTTCTAAGGTATATCGTTTAGATACATGTTTCTCTGTTGTAGGATTTTGACATCTTCGAAGTTTGGAGAATGCTGTGCCTTTCCAGGGCTGTTTTCCCAGAATTATTGGACTTTATATCAGATTTGTGGTTTGAGATCCGCTGTCGAAAAAATTGTTTTGTAGTTGCTATATAGCATAGGTTGCAATTGATTTTGTAGATAACATCCGTTTGTTTGTCTTTGTCTGGTTTTGTTTTTAGTTTATTATATTGATGGTTCAGCGTTTTGTGTGATTTGAAAGCTAAACGAACATCTTTACACTTTTGTTGATAACTTATTTGAAGTTTCCAGTGAGTTTTGGAACGTACACTATACTTTTGTAGAAACCATTGTTTGGATCCTCTGTTCTTGCAGCTTGTGTTTTATATTTGTGTTTGAAGATTCAATCACGAATTATGGCAGGAGGATAGCCATTATCTTTGAGGACTTTGGTTATTCTTTTTTCGTTGACGGGGTGAAATTGTTCGCTGCTGAGAGCGAAAACCTTTCGTTGGAGGCCGTGTTCATGATGATATGTTTAGCTTGGTTCGAACGAAAATTGATTATTCTGCCTGACGCTGTATGTTTTTGATGCCAGTTGTATAATAAGCTGTCGCTTTACCTGTGGACTTGAACATCAAGAAATGAAATCGCACTATTGTGTTCCATTTCAACAGTGAATTGTATTTTTGGGTGGAATCCGTTGAGGATAAGAAGCACTTTGTCAACTTCCTGTTTGTCAATCACAACAAATATGTCGTCTACGCACTAACAACTCGCTTCGTCTCTATGACCATTGCATCAAAGAAGATCTATGTCTAAATGAGTAAAACAATTTACAACAAAACAGAAAGAAGTCTTTAAAGACAAATACTACAAAAAAGAACAACAAAATACAGACAAAATAGACCGACTCAAATCCTCACTTTGGAAAGATTTTAACCTAAAAATGCATGAAAAATGATTTGAGAATCGAGCTTCAACTGAATTTCCACTTAAAGTCAAGTGGTTTTATCTCTGGGCAAAAAATTTGCATTACCAGTTGACAAAAAAAGTTTTCCGCTTTTTCAGTTGATAGCCGATGGAGAAGAAGTAATTCGCAACGTGCAAGACGAAAGGGAACAAGAAGAAATGAGAGCACAATATGGCAATATGTTGCACACATTCCAGCGCGGCCAGCACAATGATCGATTTGCCAAATATGTATTAAACGTAAACACCCAGACAATCAATTTCCTTAAACAGCACAAGAACATCGTCATAGTACCAGCTGACAAAGGGAACGTCACAGTGGCGATGGAACGGGTAGAGTATGATGAAAAGATGAGTGAACTGTTGTCGGATAGAAATACATATAGGCAAGTGAGAAACAACCCAACAACAACACTACAGACTCGCAACAACGAACAAGTTAAGTGGCTGAGAAACAATAATTTTATTGATGATCGAAAAAAGGGAGAATGACAACATATACAGCACAGGTTCCATCTATCTATGGCTTACCTAAAATCCATAAGCCATACATGCCCTTGCAACCCATTACGTCATCAATAAAGTTACCATGTTATGAGCTTGCGAAATTTGTCGGTAAGATTTTACAGTACGCGACGACAAAATCGACACACTCGATTAAAAATTCATTGGAATTTATTGAGAAATCAAAAAATATTAAATTAAAAGCCCATGAGATTCTAGTATCTTATGATGTAGTATCTCTTTTTACAAACATTCTTATATCTTTAGCTGTCACCATAGTAAAAAAGAAATAGTAATTGATAAGTAAGAATACCAACATTAATCAGAAAAAAAATTTAGAGATACTAGATTTTTGTCTCAGGGAAAACAATTATCTACAATTCAATTGATATCTTCAAGCAGATTTTTGAAATGCCTATGGGCAAGCCTCTGTCACCCACAATCGCTGACTTAGTACTAGATCACGTGCTAGATGAATGTTTCGATGCCATGAAAGAGAGACCTTCGTTCATCGCTAAATATGTAGACGACATATTTGCTGTGATTGACAAACAGGAAGTTGACATAGTGCTTCTTATCCTCAACGG
>OZ020507.1:150057704-150271770 GCA_963971375.1 Platycheirus rosarum
TTGAACTTGTAAACGGACGAACCATCCGAAGAAATTCGTTTTTTCTTAGACCGCGGAAATAAAAATACCTAGAGGTTCCTTTTATACAAGCAAAAATTACTGTTACTTACAATCAAAAAAAAAATTATAATCAGAACAAGTACAAACAAAATCAGAATACAATATAATTAATAAGTTAATGATTAAAAATATTGAAATGAAAAAAAAAAAATTGTAAATAATGAGTTGAAAAATATAATGAACTAAACAATTAAGTTAAAGAAATTGATATACTAATCAACTTAAAAGGGAGATGTAGAGATTAAGTTAAAGTAGGTCAAAGTATGTACACCCTATACTCTCCCTTCTATCATCTTAAGATACCTAATTGTAACTTAGTTATTAGCATATGAACCAGTTGTAATAAAGCACTGATAGAAAGCACAACTCTCTGTTTAAACATAAATATAAATATTACAGTCATGATAGTACTAATTCAATGTATATACAACGGTGGTGTTTAAAAAATTAAAATGGATTTACAATGATTAAAAACATGATCTTATGCAGATAATACAAATTGAATTATTTTCGGTGGCAAAATCTGTATTTTATTAAGTATTCATTTGGAGAAGTACGTTGTATTTTTTTAAATATTTGTTTGACAGATAAACAATGTCTAACAATAAATCGTTCTAAAATGAAATCGTAAAAATCCCAACAAAGTATAACAATGACATTTAACCAACATTTTTGACACAACAACCATAGTCAACGATAGTAAATAAAAGAACGCCTTTCATGTGTAAGGCACTTAAGAGTGCGAACTTGTTTATATTGTTACTAAAAAACGCACACTAGCAACGAGAATAACTGAACTTAAAGCTGACATAAGAAAAAACAGAGCATCGACTGGATTCTCATACCACATGAAAGAAAGGGGGCACACTGCTGACTTTGAAGAAGTGAGGATGCTAGATAAAGAGAATAACTTTAACAAGAGATTTATGCTGGAAAGTCTACGAATCCAACAACAACTCCAGAAAAAAATTAACTTCCAAGAAGGCTAAAGAAGGTCTGCTAAAAACATTTGGGGAGAATTGTTTATGGGGTGCCTACTGAAACCATCGTGCGATTTTGATGAATTTTAGAATGTTTTAAGTGTTTTTTTTTAAAAGTCGCCCAGTTCGTCAACGAAGTATCCGAGGGCTGTTTTCCTAGTCTGGGCTAGGCTGGGGCATTCACAAAGGAAATAATATGAGCACTCTTTTGCATCAACGTCTTGACACCCTCTGCATAAGTCTGATGTGCCAATGCCCATGTTACTCATGTGGGCCCCCTTGAGTTGTGATTGTGACCCGTAATGAGAAGGACACTAACCAAAAGGTTGAGGTCTACCTAGCTGCTGAATGTATTCTGTATTTTTTCTTTGAGATGTTTTCACCATCTTTCGTTTGGAGCTTTGAGGAAATTCTTTTTTTTTCTTATTTTCCAGTGTTTTTTTTTCATTTCATTTATTATTTTTCAATAAAATTTACATTGACACATTAAGATTTATATCTTTGAAAGCATCTAAAAAAAATTACAAAATGTATGCTTAATAAAGGAAAGTAAAAGAAAACTAAGTTATTTCAGTTTTCTAGTCTGCAGCTTTTAATTTTTTTTAGTGCATTATCTCTCTCTCTCCTAAACCGGTTAATTCACTTTTTCAACTTTTCTTATACTTCTCACCCCATCCCTAGTGCTTCTATCCTAGTGAATAGTTTTTGGTTCTTTCCCACAAAGACCATCCCGACGGGCTTATATGTTAGGGAACCGATTTAAGGGGTTATCTCCGGATACACCCCTTCATTCACCTCTCAACTCTCCTCCAACCAAACGATCGAAACACTTTACTAATTTCGAACAATTTCCCCAACTCCCTACCCCCATCAATTGCAAAAACCCCAAGTTGATTGTCATTTCTTCAAGCGATGAAAATAAACCTCTATCAAATTTTAGTGTTTTCTTTTTGAAGAAAGCCATAGATGCTTTTAGTAAGGAATATGAAAGTATTACCCAGCTGCGCGATGGGAATATACTTATCCTTGCAAAAAACAAAAAAGGTGCAGAAAAAATCCTAGTGCTCTCTAACCTAGCTAATATATGCCCAATCTCCGTGAAATATCATGACAGTCTGAACTCAAGTAAAGGAATCGTATTTGCGCCTTTCCTTATTAATGTTCCGTAAAGTGAAATCGTTTCTGAAATGTCCGCGCAAGGTGTAATTGAGGTCTTCAAGTTTACAAAAACTATTGAAGGAAAACCACGCCCAACGAGCAAATCATTTTGCTGCAGCTTGCAGAAAAAAGGCATAAGAGCAATAACAGCACAGAACCAAACAGGTGACGATAGTGACAGTAGTTTTTGTATAGATTCGATAATAAAAATTGGTATTAAGAAAATGCATGCAAATAATGTGAGTAACACGAGTTTCGGGTGGTTTGAAAGTATACAAGTTCAGTCAAAAAACATAAGATTTAAACTTGATACAGGCGCGGATGCAAACGTTTTACCAATTAAGTTTTTAGATGATTTTGGATAGCAGAATATAGAGCAAAATAACAAAAAACTCGAGGCTTATGGGGGGTCCGAAATTAAAACTATTGGGTGCATGACGATGAAGTGTTGTGTGAAAAATAAGGAAGCGAATTTGAAATTTTATATTGTTGATGTAGAAACGATACCGATATTGGGTTTGAAGAGTTGTCTTGAGTTAGGTCTTGTAAAACGAGTAGATAATATAGAAACATGCAAAAAAGAGGACCTTTTAGACAGATATCCAGAATTATTTGAAGGAGTAGGATGTTTTTGTACAAATTTTAATATCGACCTTAAAATCAATGCGGTCCCAATAGCGAGACCTGCAAGGAGGATCCCACTGTCATTGAGGGAAACTTTAAAAGAAAAATTAAAAACATTATGTGAAAATCAAATAATAGAGAAAGTGGTGGAGCCTTCAGAATGGGTTTCAAATATTGTTTTAGTTGAAAAACCTAATAAACAGCTTAGAATTTGCTTAGACCCGAAAGCATTAAATGATTCAATTCAAGATAATTTGTATGAAATCCCGTTGTTTGAAGATATTAAGTCCAAATTTATAAATAAGAAAGTTTTATCGGTTTTTGACCTTAAATGATGGGTAATGGCAAATTAAGCTTAATGCCAAATCAAAGAAGCTAAGCACTTACAGTACGCCTTTTGGGTGTTACCGCTTTCAAAGACTACCTTTTGGAATAAGAATTGCCCCCGAAGCTTATCAAATGTTAATGGAAAAAGTTTTTAATAAAATTAATGGTTCCGTTATTTATATAGATGACTTATTAGTTGTAGCAGAAAATGAAAAGCAGCATGATGAAATTGTAGAGGTGATGAAAAGAGCCACAGAAAAAGGAATCAGGTTTAACAAAGACAAAATTCAATATAAACAAAAAAATGTTTCATTTTTAGGCCATGTTATAGATGAAGATGGGATTCACTGCGATAAATCACGAATGGAAGCTATAAATAAGTTAGGAACTTCAAAAACTAGAAATGAACTGCAAAAGCTTCTTGGGCTTGTGAATTATGTGAGAGATTACATACTAAATGTAGCAGAGATATCAAATCCATTGAGAGAGTTACTCTCGAAAGATGTTATTTTTCAATGGTTAGATACTCATACTAAATGCCTCGAACAAATAAAAGATTGCATTATAAATGCACCCGTATTGCGACCATTTAATTGCAAGGAAAATATTTCAATCCAAACTGATGCATCTCAATATGGATTGGGATGCTGCCTAATGCAAAAAGGAAAACCAGTCTGTTTTGCGTCCAGGAGTTTGTCTAGCGCGGAAGTGCAATACGCACAGATAGAAAAAGAATTTTTAGCCGTAGTGTTCGCGTGTCAAAAATTTCATTCGTATATATATGGCAGAGAATGTGAAATAATTACTGACCATGAGCCACTTTTGGGAATTATGCGTAAGGATTACCATAAAATACCCTTTACTAGGCTTCAGAGAATGAAATTAAGACTGCAAAAATATCGGTTGACTTTTAAATATTTGCCTGGTAAGTTTTTATATATTGCAAACTTACTTTCAGAGAACTTCGGTTATGAAAAGAATAAAGGTGAAATAAAAGGTCTTAACGAAATGGTGCACTCAATCAATATCAGTGATGAAAAAAAGAATTATATAAAGCATAAACTGAAAATGATAATGTTCTATAATTTTTGAAGATGTATGTTAAAGAAGGGTGGCCAATTGAAATGTCAAAAGTAGCTAAGGAGGTAAGATATTTTTGAAAGAATAAGAATGATTTATTTGTTACGGATGGTTTAGTTTTCTAAGAAGATAGAATTTTTGTTCCTAAAGCTTTAAGGGGTGAGGTGCTAAATAAACTTCATAGTGCTCACCTCGGTATAGAGAAGACAAAAGCCCGGGTCCGCAAACTAGTTTACTGGCCATCTCTCAATGATGACATTGAAAGCATGGTACAGAAGTTCAAAATATGTCAAAAATACAGACCCAAAAGTAAAAAAAAGAACCAATGACACAATCACATGAGATTGTGGACATACCTTTTTTTAAAATAGGAATGGATTTTATGGAGGTAGAAGGAAAAAATTATTTAATTGTAGCTTATTACTATACGAAGTATCTAGAAATTCTACCAGTTATTAAGAAAACCATTCAAACTGTTATACAGAATTTATTAGCTTTATTTGCGACTCACGGTATACCTAGATATATTATTGCTGACAATGTACCCTTCGGGTCTTTTGAGTTGAAACAATTTTGTAATAATTTAGATATTGTAATAATAACAAAAAGCCCAAGGTATCAAAGGTCTAACGGATTTTCTGAGCGCATATTCCAGGTAGCCAAAAACCTTATTTTGAAACGCAAAGAAGAGAAAAGTAGTTAATGAATAGGATTGCTTGAATATAGGAATACTCCTATTAAAAACTCGTCACTTTCTCCAGCTACACTGATTATGGGAAGAAAAACTAGAAGTCAAATCCCAAGAAAAATGGAGGTTTATAAAAATTAAATACTAAGCCAACAAATAAAACCAGTTTTAATTGAAAATAATAGGCAAAATAAACTTAATTATGATAAAATCACAGAAATTAAAAGGGATTTTGAAAATGGTGAGGCAGTTTGGGTTAAGCAAGATAAAATTTTGGTACCAGGAAATATCAAATACAAACATGTCAAGTCTCGGCGATCATATTGGATTGAACTTGTAAACGGACGAACCATCCGAAGAAATTCGTTTTTTCTTAGACCGCGGAAATAAAAATACCTAGAGGTTCCTTTTATACAAGCAAAAATTACTGTTACTTACAATCAAAAAAAAAAATTATAATCAGAACAAGTACAAACAAAATCAGAATACAATATAATTAATAAGTTAATGATTAAAAATATTGAAATGAAAAAAAAAAAATTGTAAATAATGAGTTGAAAAATATAATGAACTAAACAATTAAGTTAAAGAAATTGATATACTAATCAACTTAAAAGGGAGATGTAGAGATTAAGTTAAAGTAGGTCAAAGTATGTACACCCTATACTCTCCCTTCTATCATCTTAAGATACCTAATTGTAACTTAGTTATTAGCATATGAACCAGTTGTAATAAAGCACTGATAGAAAGCACAACTCTCTGTTTAAACATAAATATAAATATTACAGTCATGATAGTACTCATTCAATGTATATACAACGGTGGTGTTTAAAAAATTAAAATGGATTTACAATGATTAAAAACATGATCTTATGCAGATAATACAAATTGAATTATTTTCGGTGGCAAAATCTGTATTTTATTAAGTATTCATTTGGAGAAGTACGTTGTATTTTTTTAAATATTTGTTTGACAGATAAACAATGTCTAACAATAAATCGTTCTAAAATGAAATCGTAAAAATCCCAACAAAGTATAACAATGACATTTAACCAACATTTTTGACACAACAACCATAGTCAACGATAGTAAATAAAAGAACGCCTTTCATGTGTAAGGCACTTAAGAGTGCGAACTTGTTTATATTGTTACTAAAAAACGCACACTAGCAACGAGAATAACTGAACTTAAAGCTGACATAAGAAAAAACAGAGCATCGACTGGATTCTCATACCACATGAAAGAAAGGGGGCACACTGCTGACTTTGAAGAAGTGAGGATGCTAGATAAAGAGAATAACTTTAACAAGAGATTTACGCTGGAAAGTCTACGAATCCAACAACAACTCCAGAAAAAAATTAACTTCCAAGAAGGCTAAAGAAGGTCTGCTAAAAACATTTGGGGAGAATTGTTTATGGGGTGCCTACTGAAACCATCGTGCGATTTTGATGAATTTTAGAATGTTTTAAGTGTTTTTTTTTAAAAGTCGCCCAGTTCGTCAACGAAGTATCCGAGGGCTGTTTTCCTAGTCTGGGCTAGGCTGGGGCATTCACAAAGGAAATAATATGAGCACTCTTTTGCATCAACGTCTTGACACCCTCTGCATAAGTCTGATGTGCCAATGCCCATGTTACTCATGTGGGCCCCCTTGAGTTGTGATTGTGACCCGTAATGAGAAGGACACTAACCAAAAGGTTGAGGTCTACCTAGCTGCTGAATGTATTCTGTATTTTTTCTTTGAGATGTTTTCACCATCTTTCGTTTGGAGCTTTGAGGAAATTCTTTTTTTTCTTATTTTCCAGTGTTTTTTTTTCATTTCATTTATTATTTTTCAATAAAATTTACATTGACACATTAAGATTTATATCTTTGAAAGCATCTAAAAAAAATTACAAAATGTATGCTTAATAAAGGAAAGTAAAAGAAAACTAAGTTATTTCAGTTTTCTAGTCTGCAGCTTTTAATTTTTTTTAGTGCATTATCTCTCTCTCTCCTAAACCGGTTAATTCACTTTTTCAACTTTTCTTATACTTCTCACCCCATCCCTAGTGCTTCTATCCTAGTGAATAGTTTTTGGTTCTTTCCCACAAAGACCATCCCGACGGGCTTATATGTTAGGGAACCGATTTAAGGGGTTATCTCCGGATACACCCCTTCATTCACCTCTCAACTCTCCTCCAACCAAACGATCGAAACACTTTACTAATTTCGAACAATTTCCCCAACTCCCTACCCCCATCAATTGCAAAAACCCCAAGTTGATTGTCATTTCTTCAAGCGATGAAAATAAACCTCTATCAAATTTTAGTGTTTTCTTTTTGAAGAAAGCCATAGATGCTTTTAGTAAGGAATATGAAAGTATTACCCAGCTGCGCGATGGGAATATACTTATCCTTGCAAAAAACAAAAAAGGTGCAGAAAAAATCCTAGTGCTCTCTAACCTAGCTAATATATGCCCAATCTCCGTGAAATATCATGACAGTCTGAACTCAAGTAAAGGAATCGTATTTGCGCCTTTCCTTATTAATGTTCCGTAAAGTGAAATCGTTTCTGAAATGTCCGCGCAAGGTGTAATTGAGGTCTTCAAGTTTACAAAAACTATTGAAGGAAAACCACGCCCAACGAGCCTCATGCTTTTCACTTTTGAATTGTATCAAGCTTCGACCTCAGTTGAAATTGGATTTTATAAAGAAAAGGTTAAGGAATATATCCCGAATCCAATGCGCTGTCGCAAATGTCAAATTCTTGGACACACCATCAAAAGGTTTACCAAAGAAGAAATGTGTTCTACTTGCAATCTTCAAGTTCATGAAAATGCGCCTACCAGCTGCACACGTGTTATGTGTGCAAATTGTCCCCCAAACGCAGAACCACATCCATCCTCCTCTATTGAATGCCCTTAATATATCAAAAACAAATACATTCTAATAATTAAAACAAGAAAAAAGTGTAGTATGCCTGAAGCGAGACGCCTATATTACCATAACAATCCAACTGAATCAAATCTGAATAAAACCCCCTAGAATAAAAAAGCAATAACTGGTAATAATGCTTCTGAAGATAATGCCATCTCACTTGAAAAACCAAAACATACAACCTTTCATAATTCTGTCTCTATCCCACAAACCTCCACTAAGTCTAATAACATTAAATCTTCCCTTTCTAATTCATTGGATTCCCATCCAAAATCTGTACCAACAAATATTAAAATTAAACTCCCTGATAACAAACAAACTTCTAATAACCTAAAAAAAAACCTTCACCATAGGACCTGCTACCCAAGCAAAACATAACGAAACAAACATAACCCTAAATTCAATTAAAATTCTACCAAAACCAAAACCTAAACGATCTCGAAAAAACGAACATCTCTGATTCTGAAACAAATTAAGTTACCATCGATTCACCCATCACAGCCCTCACCTCCTTATGCAACAAAACTCATATTTTTTGCCACATACTTCCAATAATAATAACCATGAATATAAACCCAAGTAATAAACAACCACCCGAAATTATAAACCCCGCTGATCGTTTGTCGAGATGGTGGGACCAACGTAATGGTCCGAGCGCCTCGAAAAGCGGACAGCAGGGCCATAATTTCAACATCAACATACAACCGCCAACCACAAGTTTGACACAACCAATCTCAACAGTCGACAAAACAATTACAAATTAAAATCTAACAAAAACTATTCAATGGAACTAAAAACATAATTCAACAATAACCAGTCACACTCTTTCTTATACAAGAAGACAAAGTTCGTGTGTTCAAGTTTACCAAAAGTACAAGGTTTTAAATATTCTGCAATGGAATATGAAAGGTCTTTTGAATAACTTTGACGAACTAAGTATTCTAATAAAGAACCATAAACCTGATATCATATCGTTACAAGAAACGCATTGCCCATTTAACTTTAATCCCATTATTCCTAAGAACTATGTTGGCTATTTCAAGAACCTACCAAGCAATACGACATGCAAACAAGGCATAGGTCTTTATGGTTAAAAAAAACATTGAACATACATTCCGACCGATAAACTCTGATGTACTAACTATTGCAGTAGATATTGAGCTTCAAACCAAAATAACTTACACGGGGTTATATATCCACCCTCACCAAACTTTCTCTAAAAACGACCTTGACAATATCTATCACCAAACCAATTCTCCCGTTATCCTTGGAGGGTACATTAATGCTTGAAATACACTTTGGGGTTCACCTCAAACGAAAAATAGAGGACAAACTTTCGAAGATTTTCTACTTAGTGAAAATCTCACTCTTCTTAACGATGGTTCCCCAACACATCTATCTACACACAACACATTAACCCATATTCACATAACTTGTTGTTCACCTCAATTGTTTCCTACAACTTCCTGGAAAACCTTAAACGATCTTCATAATAGCGACCATTTCCCTATTCTCTCATCCATAAATCTAAGCATCATATCAACAAACCCTCCACAAATCCATAAATTCAAAACCTACTTTGCAAATTGGGAATCATTTAAAAAAAATTATAGCTGAATTTTTATCAAACAATCCCTCAACGTCGAAGATCAATAAAGAAGCTCAGAACTGCTGCTAACGCCTCAATACCTCAAACAACTTCATCCAACAATACCTTCTTAAAACCCAATGTTCCATGGTGGAATCTTAATCTTACTTCACTACGAAATCTCCATCTCAAACAAACCTGATTTCATATAAAAAAGCAAATGCTAGATTTAGACGAGAACTCTAAGCGAGCAAAACTAAACGTTTTGCAAGCTTTACATCAAGCATAAATCCCGGGTCTTCCATTACCAAACTTTGGCAAAACATCCGTTGTCTTACCAGTAACCCCAACCCCTTAACGATAACATGTATCCAATCAAAGGATTCACTTATCACTAATCCGACACAAATATCTTATCTCTTTTCACAAACCTGGTCTAATTATTCAAATGACAACAATTTTCATACTACTTTTCAAATGAAAAAAGACGAATTTCTCAACCTCTCCCCTTATGTAACTACAGAAAATATTTTTGCACAACATATTGAAGAACCTATTTCACTAATTGAGTTTGAAGCTTCCTTAAACAAAACTAAAGGCAACACTCCTGGTAGAGACAAAATAAACTACCCAATGCTAAAAAAACATACCATTTGATGTAAAATTGAGACTTATTAAACTATACAATAACATACTTAACATCGCTGTGATACCTCAAAATTGGAAATCGGCCACACTTCTTCTTTACCGTAACCTAATAAAGATAGGAAACTAATTGACGGATATCGTCCCATATCCCTTATATCTTAAAAATTATGGAAAAATCATTGCAAAACGATTAATGTGGTTCGCTGAAACAAGAATACTATTATCTACTAACCAATTTACTTTTTAAGCTAACCGGGGATGTGTCGATGCGCATCTACACTTAGATTACTACATTTCGAGAGCTTTGTCAGCAAATAATCATGTTTCCGTGCTTTCGCGAAATTTCGAAAAAGCCTTTGCATATTGTACTTCAAAAATTAAAAACATGGGGAGAGAAGATGTTTGGCTACGTCTTTTCTAACTTATAGAAAATTCGTCACCAGAGCTAATGATGTTTACTCGTCTACTCACTCCTTGCAAAATGGTAATCCCCAGGGATTGCTTCTATCGGTAGTTCTATTTATTAGCGCCTTCGACGATATTTCGAGTATAATAAATAATCATAAACTTTTAAATATCGTTTTAGATTGTCGATTGCTCCAGGAGCTAAACTTTCAATATGCTCTGATAGCATACAACAATTCAGATCTTATTTCCGCAATAAGGAACAAGATAATAATGAAGTCGAAGAAAGTAAAACTGATGTGGATTTCAGGCCATGCTAATATACGTGGAAACGAAGAAGCTGATAAAGCCTCATCTGCTACCAAAAAAGCACCATCCATCAGACCAATGGGACGAAATATGTAAACTATAACATCATCAGCATACATATGTACTTGACTGTTGTAAATGAAGTCTGGAAATTCATTTATAAATAATGAGAACAGCAATGGACCAAGTTCCTAACCCTGACGAAATCCAACATTTGTAGTAAATGAATTCGAGGTTCCAACATATGTTTCAATACGCTGAACCCTGTTTATTAAATAATTGCGTAATAGCATAAGGGACAAATTCGAAAAATTGAATTTTGATTTGAGTTTAGAAACAAGAATAGAATGATCAATGCACTCAAAGTCTTTAAAGAAATCTATCAGAACCAAGACACCAAACTTATCAGAATCAAGAGCAAAGCGAATATCAGTGTAAGCTGCGGAACCCGGATTGGCATGGAGATAGTGAACGGTGTTCGTTAAGGTAACGGCTTAGTAGCATTAACCCTTTTTGGGTACAGGTATTATGTTTGAATTTTTCTAATCCTCCGGAAATTCGCCACTATACAAACAGAAAAAGTTGAAGATATGAAGCATGTATCTCATTTTAAGGAAAAATAAGCCTTACAAATTTAAATGAAATATCATCAGGAAAAATAGCATCAGATTTAACAGATTTCATTGAATTTAAAATCTCAGATACACCGATACAAACAAAACCAAAACACTTTCACTGTCAGGCATATACAAAATACTTTGGGGAGTTTCTCAAGTAGAGGAGAAGGGAATCAGAGCATCGACCATCACTTCAGGGGTAAAGGGACATTTGCTTTTGCTTCTATTACCGCAATTCTTTTCAGATTGCTCCAAAGTTCTCTGGGGCTTAGTGAAGGATCTAGTTTCTGTACAAGATATGAACGTTTCAAATTACGAATAGTAGTAATGAATTTGTTTCACGCATAAGTATACTGCCTCTTGTTGAACTCCGCGGAGTTGCTTTGAATCTACACAAAAAGCATTCTCTTTCTTTTATAAGAGATTTAATATTGGACTTTACTAACTAGTGGAACACAGAAATAATACAAACCCAATACAAAGTTATTAAACAAAGATAACTTAATATTAATATCCGTTGTGAAGAAAATCTCATTCCACTCGAGCTATTAAAGTCAATCATCACATTTTCATAGCTAAAATTTCTATAAGACCTATAAGTGATTGTGCTTGTTGTCTAAGATCTCGTCAGAAATAATACATATTGTATTATTTATCGGAGTCCAAATCTTAACAGTTATTTGATCTTTAACGAGTTTGTTTCCCTTTTTTCGCACTGGAATCGTTCTTGTGGGCGATTTTAATGTACACAATTCCAATTGGCTCCGCTTTTCCGGCCAGACAACACCAGTAGGAAGGTATGTTGAGCTCTTTGCCGGGTTACCTCATCTTACCCAACTGATCGATGTGCCAACGCGAATACCAGATGTTGCTGGGCAAGCTGCCCATACCCTTGACTTGTTTCTTACTTCTCACTCTGATAAGTATACCATTAGTGTAACTTCTCTATTTGGCACTTAGGACCATTGTGTCATTTCAGCTTTTTTCTCGTCCTCCACCCATCCAGTTAAAGAAAAACTTCCCACCAGGACCGTTTTGCAATAAGAGAAAGTCAACTGGGACGGCCTGAATATTTTTTTCCGAAAACTTAACTGATCACTATGCTTGCTCGATAGTTACATTGATGCCAGTGCTGAAATGGCCACAAATGTGATTCTTCTACGGGTGCATGCTTTTATTCCAAACAGAAGAAAAAGCGTCAATCCTAAAAAAAAGTCCTGGCTTAACTCTGGATAATCGTTCGACGATTCACGCCCTTCGCCTTCGGACGTACAATTGCAACGATACCGTATGTCAAGCTCATTAACCTCCGATTTATACAGCATTAACAAATGGAGTAATGGGAATCGTGTCGAGTTTAATGCTTTGAAAACTCAATGCTGTCTTCTGTCGTTAAAGCTAAGCATACCCCCAAAAGCCATTGTCCATGAATGGTTCTTGCATCGAAGAAACCGAAAAGCTTTAAGTACTCGGTATGTGTATAAACGACGACCTCCGTCGGAACGACCATATATTTGAGACAGCCGAAAATGCTGCTAAGCGCTTAGGGTTTTTGTATCGATACAAGAAGTTTTTTCGCCTCCTCGTCTGGCTACAATTTACAAAGCGTTTATACGCCCAAAACTCAAGTATATATCACACCCATGGGAAGTTGCTTTACAAACTGCTCGATAGAATACAAAAAAGAGCGCTAACATTATTAGGAAATAGAATGTCTCTGAAACAATTATCCCTCTAAAACACCGACGCAATGTTTCATGTCTTTTCTTATTTTGTCATTTCTTTTATATATAATTTTTTTTATATGAATTTTTTTACTCGAAGTAGCCAGCTGCATTCCTCCCCTTAAAAGTTTTTCTCGTAATACTCGTCTCGTAGGGAATACTCATCAGTTCACCCTTGAGCCCAATTTCGGACGTACCGTGAAATATAGGGATTCTTTTTTTAGCCGAATAACACGAAATTGGAATAGCTTTCCCGGCGAGATTTTCCCTCGCCATTTTGATCTGCAAGCATTCAAAACCAATGTTAATGGACAAGCTCCACACAGCACATTTAGAACACATCTCACATTATTAGGATCCATGCCAGCAAACAAAATAAAATACTTTAGCAGCTACCACTATCGACAACAAATTAGAGGAAAACATTAGTACCAAAAGAAAGACATGAATAGATATAAGAAAATAATAAATAAATTTAGAAAAATAATAATTGCAAGAAAATTTAAGTTAAAAATAATTAAATCTGATAAATTATTATCAAACATTTTTTTAGAATATTTAAAAAATATAAACATTTCAAGTGCATTAGGGTCAATTTCAAAATTCTGTTAAAAACAAAAATTACAATATTAATAATAATCACAACCTAAAAGTATGGTCTTATAACAAAAGTAAGTTCAAGATACATATTATAAGTTATGACACAAAAGCATCGATACCAACAGCAGCAGCCGCAAAAACAGGAGAAGTGGCAACACCAGCATCATCAGCAACAAGAGACAGCTCTGGAGTTTTTCTTATAATATGCATTAGAGCTTGACAAAACACTAGCTTTAGCATGCACATGAGGTAGTTTAATGATGATTGCACTAGATTTTGAGTTGTTTTGTGGCATAGTACGGAGAATGTTAATAGCCGCTGGAGATGACATGTTAATGAGGGTTTTCATTTGCCTCAATAGGTAATCCATGAAATACGAGATCTCCAGAAATGTTATTTTATGTTAAAGCATCAATTTGAATCTTTAACAAAGTGTTGTCCTTTTCCATCATCTGCGCTTTAATAAGATAGAGTTCCTCTTCTTAACGTTCAATCTAGTTCCTTGTTCCTCTATTGCATCAAGTCTGCCTCCCAACAAAAACAATGTGTGGTTAAACGAAATTAATCTTTCATTTAACGTATTCTCAAGTGTTTTTATCTTTTAATCGACTTCCACTTCAATATTATTGATACGTAGAGACATGCTTTAACATAAGGAATCTATTTCGTCCTTCAATTGCGAAACGATGAAGTCAGTTAAAATTTTAAGTTTTGGTCATTATTTTAAACCGAGATTCAATTTTGTTCCACAGCAGAGAAAACAAAAATGATGTTGATGGCGAACTTAAGGGTTGAGGGAGAGGAGTTTAAGAGCTTTTCCGCAGACCGCAACTTTTTTTGTTATTCATTTAATTTATTGTTTGACATGGTTTCAATCAGAATTTTCAGAAAATAAACTTTAAAAACTGTTGCACAAAAAGACTGTTCAATTTATATGAATTGATAGAATGCTATTACTTTGGTTTAACGTTAGGGAAATTTATAATACAAACAAAGACTTTTTATTTACAAATTAATAGAATTTGTACGGAGCAAAGAATGTATGCTACTTTCTCTTGCACATTCTCCTGACCCTCCAGGGTACGGTTTGGCTTGGTTCCATTAATGAACTGTTTGTGTTCATCTTACAAGTAACAACACTGATGACAATTCTATTTGCAATTCACAAATACATACATACAACAACTTACGAGAAATAAATTACAACACGGGACACCCTTCTTTGTTTAAAAATAGAAATTTTGTATTCAAATAATCAGGAACCAGCAACCAGCATCAGCATATTATTTTGTTGGCGTTTTGTTTTTTAGTTGAATTTTCGTGGGAATGAAAATGTAAAATGAATTTTCCTGGGAATCGAAATATGAAATTAGATAATATTTCTTACCGAACCTATAACAATATGAATCAAACAAAACAGAACAAAACAAACTTCTTAACGATAAACTCTTATTAAAAGCTAACACATTATTTGACACTGTATTCATAAACAAAAGAAAACAAAAGTAAAACAAAGAAAACAAAGAAAACTATATGTTTGAAAAAAAGTACGTAAAAAAGTTTTCAGCCGAAAAAACTTAACGCCATTTTATGCAAACTTTAGCACAAAAATAACAAAAATTCACATACGCGTTTTCAAAATATCTATTTTTCAAAATAAAATTTTAAAAAAATTATTAAAAATACAAAAAAAAGGTTTTTGAAAATATTTTAAATTCAAATTACTTAGGCTACCTACTTCGTGAATATCAACTTTGGTTGTAATTGGTTGACCAGTTCACGAGAAAGTTTAATTAAAAAAAATCGGCCTATGGAAGGTACACACCATTTAATTTTTTTTTACCAAAATATAACGCTTAACTACAATAGCACACTGATTTTTGTTCGTAAAAATTCCTGGAGCCGTTTTCGAGAAAAATAAGCTTTTACATAACGGTTATTTGACAGATACCGTTAATATTTTGGCTAAAAATAAAATTGAAAACAGCCCTCCCTAGAATGTCGAAACATCCTTATGTTCCAAATTTGAAGACGATTGGCAGAACCGTTCAGGCTGTCCCAAAATACATACGTACAGGCAGACAGACAATATTTTGCCAGTAACTCAAATATGTTTCTCTATTATCTATCTATCTATTGTATTTTTTTTTTGTTCAAATAAAGTTCCCCTGAGGAAGGCAGCAACCCCTGCCGAAACGTCGGCAAAAGCAAATGTAACATAGCTGTTTCATTGCAAAAACTACAGTGACCAAAAATCCGACGGAAAGAACCTTTCCAAACACAAATTAATAACCCCAAATTGGTCAATAAAATATTCTTAAGATAATGACTTACTGCTAAAATGTGTTCTCTTATTTATAAGATACTTTTAAAGGAACGACGTTCATCGATATGTTCGGTAATAGCAGAAGTAAGGAATAACAATCTGGGTGCCGATATTTATACCTATGTTTCTACATCACTTATCTTGTCCATAATGGTATTAGTGTGTTGTTTGGACTTTTGTGTTTGTTCATCGGCATTGTTTGTTGTTTTGTAACTGATGATTATGCTGTGTTAGTCCATTTTTTTAAAATTGTATCCAATTATCTTGTGTTTGTCTATTGGCGTTGTTTGCTGTTTTGTATCTGACGATTATCTTATCCTGATCTTGTGTACAAAATGAAAAAAATCTTAAGGACTAAAGTCTTCGTCGTGTTAACTCGCGTGCACTATGGCATTGCGAACAACTTTGATTTCCGTGGGAAAGCTTCAACATAATTAATTACTGGTTTGAAACACAAAACACTGAAAGTTTGGAATGTATGAAATATGTAACCTCTCTCCCTTTAAAATTTTACTGAATTTTGGAATTTTTTTAAGTTTTCTTTTAAGGTTATAAGTTTTTTTTTTTTATAAAAGGTTTACAAATATTAAAATATATATTAAAGAAAATACAACTACTGTTGCTTAGCGAACTACATTTTTTACATTATTATAAAATTTAAGAAGTTTAATTGGTTTGAAATTTACAATATTTTGAAGTGTAATATATTCAAATTGTGCAGATTTAGTAAAGTTATTCATTACAGCATTAATAGTTATTTTTATTGTTATGAGAAAATTTCCTTCCGGTTTTTTTTTTTTTTTTATTATCTAATCTTTTCATTTCTCTGACTTGATTTTCTTTCAGAATGCAGTTTTTATTTCTAATATCGTTTTTGATTATTAATAAATCTTTTTTGTACTTAACATCGTTTGAATATTTATACATTGTTTCATTAATTTCAATGATAGTAATATTTCTAGGTTACATTCATTTGGCATAGGGGTTATAAATTTTAAATCAACTTGGTTATAGCTGTATCTTTTTTATGTGTTAAAGCGCCTACTTTAATATTTTTCAGTTTGAAAAAATCAATGTTTTTGTCTAGTATTTCTGTTATCTATTATTTGCTTTATCTTTTCTTCTAATGAAATTGTTTGTCGACAAAGCTAGATCAAGTATACCACCCAAATCATTATGACAGTTATTGGTTTGAATGATATAAAATTGGCAGTGCTGCAATATCAGCATTAATATTGAAAGGAACTAAATATTTCTCTTCCTGATCACAAATCCAATTAATTTCACCTAAGTTAAAATCTCCTTATATCATATAATTCGATAGAACTTCTTGGTGGTATATAAATACAAATAACAAAAAGTTCTTCTTTAATGGCCACTGAAGCATTAATCATTATTTGATGTACGTCGTGAATAGAATTTATGGAACAGGAGTCAGATTCTAAATCTATAATTTTGCAAGATGAAATCGATCTAACAGCTATCGAAACTCCTCCTCCACGCTATAAATAAGTTTTTTGTGAAAACCTATCTCTTCTTAATAGAGTATAAGTAAATTACAAATTTCTGTAGATAAAAAAATTTCATTTAACCAAGTCTTAGTGAATACAACAATATTGTATAATTCAGAAAAAGTGATAAAAATACTTGATTTTTTTTTGTTCTTAAACCACCAATGTTTTTATAATAAATAGATAAATTAAATAGAATCAATAAGGTCAATACGGCACCTGATACATCACTTTTTTCGATTCAGCTACTTTAATTAATCCACCACTTTTGAGAATTAAGTTATTATTGTTGCCGAGGCTTACTTGTTGGTTTTTGGATAATCAATAAATTATTTCAACTTTACAGCATAAGGCCAAATCGATGAGTCATTCAAAAGATAATCAAATTATTTAACATGAGCACACAATTTAAGATTAACAAATTTAATATCTTCCATAGACATCCCATTTTTAACCAGCTTGAAGCATTAGTTGGAATGTCAGTCTTAGAAGCAATATGTTTAATGATGTCTTGGCTCCGCACTATGATGGAATTTAGATATACGTATCCATTTAGATTTTTTTTTTATTACATTCAATGCAGAGTTGAAATCAGCACCAACTGAAACAGGTAACTGTTATGATTTGTTTTGGTTATAGTCTTTTTGGAGTGAAGAATTAATTTAGATGCAGCTAGTCTTGCAGCTTCCAATTGAGCGACAGCATCATGATGAGAACTTATATATGAATTCTCAACACAAACAAATTTAACATTGTCATTTGAAATTGTTACAACAAGACCACCACCAGCAACTACAGTATCCGCAGGTTCAGCGCCAGCAACAAAATCGGCATTGTTACCATTAATTTCAAGAACAACGCCATCAGCGACATTCACATCTTCAGCACCAACATATTTAACAGCCTCATCAGTTACATCAATCATAGCAACTCCAGCATCCGCAACGTCATCGACACCAGATGAATTAAGAGCATCGTCAAAAGTATTTTTCTCATAAGCATTATCTGATCCAGCAGACAAAGAATGAAAGTATGAAGCAGTAGTTGACTCGTCGTCTGCATTGATTACAACCTTACCACTCTGTTTAGAAGAGCAGGGATTGCTCTTAGTATTATTCGAAGATTTTTTGATCGTTTTGGTTTTAGAAGACTAAACCAGTTTTTTTAAGGTTAGTAGAATTTCTATTTGCACTAGTTTTATTTAGAAATGATGGTGAGGGGATTAATCCAAACTTAAAAGAAGGCAGGGGTGACGATGGGAGTTTATTTAGTGCGGGTGAAGAGGAATTATGCCTTTCTTTATGAAGCGTTATTGGTTTTGCACTGTTCACTTTTGAGCTTCGTTGTTTGAGAGCGAAGAGTGCGCGGAGGTAACATTGATGTACCTCCAATGAGACACAAAGAAAAATTTGTAAAATCAGAACAATTCTCTGAGAGTATCACAAATAAATCATAAAGTCTTGCAACACAAGTCAATATATTAATTTTATTGCAATTCTAACATAAACAATATAAATTTCCGATTTTAGCAAAGATAGATCAGTGTCATTTAATTTTCCACAGAATGAGTGAAAACCAACTTTATATATTTCACAATTAATCACATCTCCCGTCCATAATGAGACTTTTCATTTTAAACAATAAACACGTATGATTTATTTAGGATTAATAATAAAAATGTATAAGGAAAAATAATAAAAATAATATTTACATAAATCATTGATCCTCGTTGATCTAAATACAGTAGTTTGTTCTTGATTTTATTAGATTATCTCTCTTCAAAATGAGTAAAACCAAAGTTCTAAATTATATTGATGCGGTACAAACAATTGCTCAAGATTTTGATGCAGATCGCAGGGCATATCTAGGCCTAGAAATAACCAAAAAATCAGTTCATATGAGTGAAACGCGTCTCTCTGAGCTAGAAACATCTTTTAAAGAGGCTAGATCTTTACTTCAAAAAATTGTAGAGGCTCCTATGGAAGAAGTTAAGGTCAAATACGTGGAAGCTCTAATATTTGACAAATTAAAAGAAGTTATTTTACTTATTCATGTGAACTGAAAAAGCGTCTAACAAGTGTCGATAGTTAGAATAGTTTTAATAAATCCATAGGTTGCTCAACCACATCGTCGGTAGAATTGAAGCTACCTCATATTAAAATTCCAACTTTCGATGGGTCATTACAAATGTGGCCAGAATTTAAAAAGGACTATTTGAAGGGTTGGTTAATAAAAATACGTTGGTTTCTGATGCGCATAAGATGCATTATTTGAAGAGTAATTTAACCGGTGAAGCGTGGCAAATGGTGCGAAACACAGACACAAATTTTGAGGCGGCATGGGTGTTATTAACTAAAGGTTTTCAAAATATTAGGGTATTAAAAGATAACCAATTTAAATTGCTTTTCGATCAACCTCAACTTGTACAACAGGAATCATCCAATGATCTAAAAATATTGTTAGACACAACAAACGAAGCCAAAAAATCTCTCAAAAATGTTGGGGTACCTACAGATTCATGAGAAGATGTTCTCATTTTTGACACGGTACAAAAACTTCGTTTGCAAAGAAAAAGAAGTTATGTCTAAATTGTCTGTCAAGTGCTTATTTTATACAAAACTGCACGAGCATTTTCACGTGCTCTACATGTCACCAAAAGCATCATTCATTACTGTATAATACCGAGACAACTAATGCAATGCACGCTAATGAACACGCTCCAACCGGAGCTGTTCTTCAATCAAAGTCACCAGACTCCTCTTGTGCCCATTCCTCTCAATCGGGATCATCCAAAAATCCCATATCCTCCATTGAAATTGCTTCAGCCTACAATGCGTTTATAGCCGAAAACATGCAAGCAACTGTTCTTCTGGCTACGGCTCTCATAAAGGTTAGGACACCTTTAGGCCAACCGTTGAAACTGAGAGCGCTCGTGGATTCTGAATTAGAGGCTTCCTTTATTACTGAATCTGCCCTCAGCTTTTAAATCTACAAAAGGAAAGGAACTGTGCTAACACTCTTGGTGTTGGAGAAACCACCATAAGCACCTCAAAATACAAAGTTACATTCTCGATTTTATCCTGTGTGACAACAGGATTGTTCCCTAGAAAAAAATATTAACAATGCTAATTGGAGTCATCTTCAAAATCTACCACTTGCTGATCCATCTTTTAATAAATCAAATAAGACTGATGTTTTACTAGGCGCCGATGTTTTTCCTCTCATTATCCTTGAATACCTTATAAAGGGAGCACAGGGTTCCCCTATGGCTCAAATGATGAAACTAGGATGCATTCTTTCTGGTGGCATTTCATCAACCAATAAACCAACAAAAACATCACTTCACATTAAAACGGAACCACAAACTTAAGACAACCTTTTATGTAAATTTTGGGAACTTGAACAAGTTCCAAAATAAGAAATTGCTTTCGCCCGAAGAAGACAGTGCGAAAACCATTTTTGTAAAACACATCAGCGCCAACTATATGGTAAATATATCTTCGAACTTCCTTTTAAAGAAGGAACTCATAACCTACTAGGTTGATCACAGAGATCATCTTTTGTCCGGTTTTTACAACTGGAGAGAAAATTCAAAACAAATAGTTCGTTTTATATGGAATACAAAAAAGTATTCATTGAGTATAAGGATTTTGGCCCTATGACTGAAATCGAGCCTAGTGAACTATTCTCTCCTCATTATTTTCTTCACCATCACGCAGTGAGAAGAGAGTCTAGTTCAACCACAAAACTGCGTATTGTGTTTGATGCGTCTGCAAGATATCCGACGAAACATCTCTGAACGATCATCATTTCGTCGGCCAAAGATTGCAAGATGACACCTTTGACCATATCACCCGGGTTATGTCAAAGCTCCCACCACCCCGTATTAATTGGGCAGCATAATTGAGTTTCATTACTTTTCTCATGGAAAAACTTTAAAATAATTTTTCCCATCACCAAAATTGAAATAATATATTTCCTTTCCTGGCCTTCTAAAATAAATGAAATAATTTATCTCCTTCCTGGCCTTTTTTTTAAATAAATGAAACTCAATCATGCAAAAATTAAATATGTTATACGAATAAAATAAATTTCGAACAGAAATAAAAAACCATTTGACATTTTTTTTGTAAACTGCAAATCCAGCAGAACAAAATATGAAACTTCAAATTGTAAACTGCAAAACAAGCAGAACGAAATAAATTGTGAACAAAGACTTAAAAAATTGAAAAATTAAATTCATTAATCATTGTTAAAATATATCTCCTCGAGTAAAGTTTATTTTTCCTAAAATAAAGAATAGTTGTTTTTTTATGTTGGAAGGAAAATGAACACTTAAGTGGCGCAGTCGGTTAACTTATTATCTAAAGATAATACTAAAGTCGATCCATACTCTTCCAAAGAAGTAAATAATGTAAATTGTCTAAGGACGGCGCAAATAAATATTCCTCTAAAGAAGTGAATTAAATTGTCTAAAGACAGTGCAATTAGTTATTCCTCTAAAGAAGTGAATTAAATTGTCTAAAGACAGTGCAAATAGTTATTCCTCTAAAGAAGTGAATTAAGTTGTCTAAAGACAGTGCAAATAGTTATTCGTCTAAAGAAGTGAATTAAATTGTCTAAAGACAGTGGAAATAGTTATTTCTCTAAAGAAGTGAATTTTGATAAATCTTACTGTCCAAAGACAAACATCTAAGTTACAAAAAAAAATAAATATAAATAATTTTTTTTTTTATTCAAATCAAAGTCAAAATAAGTTGCGAGCATAATTTATAGCAGGAATATGAAAAATATTAGAGATGCATATTATACGTTAGAGGAAACATGGATACTTAGGCATTATGATAAAACATACAATTTTAAAAATGCAGTTTACTGCATTCAGTCCCAGAAATCAATATTCTAAACCAGATGACCATATGGAAAATTTATCAGTATATAATAGAAATTTAAATCAAAATTCGGTCCAACACTCATACAGACAAAATAATGGTTCAAACCTTTTAATACTAGATATGATAATACAAATCAGAATCAGACATATCAAAATAATCATTACATCATCATTACAATAATAGATATTCTATACAGTCAAGAAATAATTCTACTCAACAAATGCAAGTAAATCATATTCAAAATACAGACTCAGATGAAGTAAATTTTCAGTTACAAGCCCAACATCAAGTTTACCGATAGTTGAATTTACAATAGGAAATACAAAAATTAAATGCCTCATCCACACAGGATCAACGACCACACTTTTATCCTCTGATAAACTCCCCCAATATAAACGACCTAAACTTCAGAATGTTGTTTCTTTTAGTACACTTAGCGGAAAAACCTTAATAGATAATGAAATTATAACGCCATGAGTTAGAAACTGACTCCTTTTTATAACAAACAATTCGACGGACTTATATGCCAAAATCTTCTTAAGCCTTTACAAGCGAAAATTAATTTAGATGAGGAATGCTTAGAAATAAATAATGTAAAAACAAAATTTATCAATGCTTGTCCTTTAAAATATGAGGAAATATATTTATTAAAAAAATTCAATTCTGATCAGGATACATTAGAAAAATTAGAACGTGAAGATATGAATTCAGAAGAAAAAAGAGAACTACAAAAATTAATTAACAGAAATAGAGATTTGTTCTTCCTAGAAGGACAAAAGCTCACCCATACTCATGAAATTCAGCACAACTGAAAAACCTATATATTCCAAAATATACAGTAACCCTCAAATCTATGAGGAGAAAATAAATAAACAAATGAGGGAAATGTTGGGACAAGGTATTATAAGGGAAAGTAATTCTCCATATAATTCACCGTTATGGATTGTTCCGAAGAAAGTCGATAACTTCTGAAAAAAAGTGGAGAATTGTAATCGACTATAGGAAACTTAACGAAGTTTCTATATCTGACAAATATCCAATTCCTAATATAAAAACTATATTAGAAAAATTGGGACGGTCAAATATTTTACCCCCCTAGACCTTGCCAAGGGTTTCCACCAGGTGCTTGTTAAAGAAGATGATAGAAAAAAGACAGCATTTTCTACTCCTCTTGGCCATTATGAATTTGTGGGAATTCCGTTTGGGTTAAAAAACGCCCCGGCAACATTTCAAAGATTAATTAATTCAGTTCTCAGAGAGTATATAAACCGAATATGCATAGTTTACTTGGATGATATCCTTATTTTTAGCATGACTTTAGAAGAACACACTACAAGTATACAGAAAAATTTAAACAAACTTAGGAATCACAATCTAAAAATACAGGTAGACAAGTGCAACTTTTTTAGGCGAACCACAGAGTATCTGGGGCATATATTGACAACTGAAGGTATTAAGCCTAATATGAGTAAAATTGAAAATATTCAGAAGCTTAAATTACCTGAATCCCAAAAACAGATAAAGTCATTTTTAGGAATGACCGGCTTTTACCGTAAATTCGTAAAAGATTACGCAAAAGTTGCCTTTTAAATGACGAAGTACTTGTAGAAAAATTCTAAAATTAATAAAAATGACACTCAATATATAGATGCTTTTCAAAAGCTCGAAATATTTCTTGTTGAATCACCAATACTTAAATACCCAGATTTTAATAAGAAATTCAAACTTACAACAGATGCCAGCGAGTTCGCTTTAGGTGCAGTTCTTACCCAAGAAGATCATCCGTTAAGTTTCGTTAGTCACACCTTGAATGACCACGAGACAAAATATTCGACAACAGAAAAAGAACGTTTGGGTATCGTCTGGGCTGTAAACTACTTTCGCCCCTATCTTTATGGCAGAACCTTTGATCTTCTTACTGATCATCAACCCCTCAAATGGCTTCAAAGTAAACATAAAGGGAAGGATATTAACCCTAGATTACAACGGAGGTTGCTCAAACTTGGAGAATATGATATAAATATTAATTATATTAAAGGAACAGAAAATAAGGTAGCAGATTTTTTGTCCAGAATTAATGCAAATACAGGAGAAATAAATGCCATAGATTTAGGAGACGAAAATGATAACATGAGTACATACAACAAAGTGATCATTTTCCAATTTTAGAGACAGTCGTTAATAGGTTGTTTACACAAATTATGTTAACAAATACTAAAACACAAGACATTGAGGTGATTGGAAACAAAAGTAAGATTTATGTTAGTGCAGATAATATTGAAAAGAATTATATGGCTGACATGTTTCGTAGATTTTTAAAACCAGGGAAAGTACAACAAAAGCTAATAGAATTATTCAACACAAGTTTAAACTTTTATAAATGCACCCACCAAGCCAAAGATATGGCAAATGAAGACGAAACTTATAGGTACATTGCAAAATACCACAAGAATGAAACAGGGCATGCAGGAATAAATGAAAATTATGAAGGACTGAAAAAATTAATATACTTCAATAACTTAAAGAAATATATTCAAAAATATATCAATAATTGTGACACTTGTCAAAATGCAAAATACGACAGAAAGCCAATTAAGCCAAAGTTTCATTTAACCGAAACTCTTAACGATATAAATCAGAAAGTTCACGTAGATATATACATAAACAAAAAACATAGTTTTTTATCTTTCATAGACAAATTTTCAAAACATGCAATTGTTCTTTTTCTAGAGGATAGGAACAGTGTTACAATTGTAGGAAAATTACGATAATACTTTTCAATTAAAAGGAAACCCGATATAGTTATTTTAGATAATGAGTTTAATTCACTTAACGTCAAAGAATTTTTAAGACTAGAAGGAGTAGAAACTCACTTCTAGTCTCCATAATACCATAGGAGACAAACTTAGAGTTTTAGAAACCGAAAAATCTGAACTCCCAATACAAGAAAGAATATTTAAATGTGTAGAATGGTATAATAAATCTTTTCACTCAGTAATAACAGCAAGACCTATAGATGTAGTGGAAGGAAAAGTTGATAAAAAAACAAATAGAAACACTTTTGAAGGAATATAAGGAAAAGGTTATTAACAAACGAAATGAAAATCGCAAATTCTACCAACGAAATCAAGAAGAAGGTTATGTTAAGAACTATAAGGCATAACGATATAAAGATGAACCTAAATACAGAAAACTCAAGCTAGAAAACATACACCCAACAAATATTAAAAGGCCTACAAAATGTTCAGATCAACTGGACACTAATATTTACGATAATGGCAATCATGGCAACTCTCCACACAACGAAAGGAACTCTAATAATTGAGAAAATCGACAACAATAACGGATACGCTGAAATTAGCATTGAAGAAATTATAATTATTTACAATTAAAATATAATATGACATATAATAAAACCTCAACAAATAACAAATTTATTAGAAATATTTGAAAATAATATAAAACAACTAGGAAAAATAGATAACAGGGAACTTTTACTGCATGAACTTAACTTACTTAAAACAAAAGTAAACACCTTATTACCCCACAGGCATAAGAGAGGATTAATAAACTTTGTATGAACAGGACTTAAATGGCTCTTCGGATCAATGGATGACAACGACAGAGTTCAAATTGAAGAACATTTGGGAACAATTAATGAAAACAATCATAACATTATTAGCAATCTGAATAAAAACATACAAATAAATAATCATTTTAATGACATCTTTAATAAAATTAAAGAAACAATAGAAGCAGACAGGGAAAAGATTCTAGAAAAATTTAATGAAATTAAAACCAATAACGAAAAAAATTATAAAGAGCTTGTTTATCCAGATACATTACTAAAAATAAAAATACTAGGAGATAATATAGAACATATACAAAACAATATTGCATCATCAAAAATTAATCTTATGAGTAGTAATATTTTGACTAGTGAAGAAATCAGAAAATACGAAAAAGACTTATATAAATTACAATATATTAGAATACTGCAGAATATAAAAAAGAAAATATTGTATTTGCAATAAAAATTCCCAAAGCAATGTTTTAAGCTAAACACTCTATAATAACACCAATCACTAATCATCAATTTGAACAACTTTATTTTAAAGACCAAGAAATTTTAACAATAAATTATATTAAATATGATTTTAATGGGAACGTTAACGAAAATAGTTTAAAGGAATCTAATCTTTGTATTTTCCAACAAAATTGTCTTAAAATAAAAAATTCAAAATCTTTTCAATATTATTTAAAAATCAAAATAGAAGCACACTATCAAGTTCATGTGATAACAGAATTCTTACCCTAGATGGTAATTACTTAATAAATTTTCATAACTGTAACATACAAATAAAAATCAAACTTATTATGGAAAACATGAAGAATTTACACAAAATTTTGTAATAGAAACATTTGAAAATCAATTCAAAGAAAATATAAGTGCTTTATCAATTGATGAAATTGTAATTAAACAAATAGAAAATATGGGAGCTATTGAAGAAATTAAATTTCATAAAAAACAATATTATTTTGTATAATTGGATATATGCAATTTCATTTTTTGTAATAGTTATTCTCTTCATACTATTTTTTTTGTTTTCTTAACCAAATTCAAATCATTTAAAGTAACTATTAATAACGAACCCCAGGAGAGTTTCGATTTAAAGGGGGGAGGGGTTATGTCAAAGCTCCCACCACCCCGTATTAATGTGTCAGCATAATTGAGTTTCATTACTTTTCTCATGGGAAAACTTTAAAATAATTTTTCCCATCACCAAATTTCAAATATTATATTTCCTTTCCTGGCCTTCTAAAATAAATGAAATGAAATATCTCCTTCCTGGCCTTTTTTTTAAACAAATGAAACTCAATCATGCAAAAATTAAATATGTTATACGAATAAAATAAATTCCGAACAGAAATAAAAAAACAGTTGACATTTTTTTTGTAAACTGCAAATCCAGCAGAACAAAATATGAAACTTCAAATTGTAAACTGCAAAACAAGCAGAACGAAATAAATTTTGAACAAAGACTTAAAAAATTGAAAAATAAAATTCATTAATCATTTTTTATTGTTCAATGTTAAAATATATCTCCTCGAATAAAGTTTATTTTTCCTAAAATAAAGAATAGTTGTTTTTTGTATGTTGGAAGGAAAATGAACATTTAAGTCCCGCGTTAGGAAGCACAAAATTGCATTTACCGCTGACATTAATAAAATGTATAGGCAAATTTGGGTGAAGCTAGATGATGCCTTGTACCAACTTGTGTTACGGCGAGACACAGAAGGAGACAAAATAAAAATATACCGCCTAAATACTTTGACATTCAGCACAGCCTCCGCACCGTATTTAGCTATTTGAATGCTGCTGCAACTGAGATGACTACCCTATTGAATCGAAAATCGCTTTGAAAAACTTGTATGGGGATGATGTTATTCATGGGGCAGACTCAATAGCCGAAGCGTGGGATATGCAATCTCAACGCGTAAAAAATTTAAAGTTAGGAGGTTTTCCTTTATGAAAATAGGCGAGCAACTGCGAGATGCCCCTGACGTCTGTTCCAGAGAGAAACAGGGAAGTATAAGTTCCACTTTCTTTCAACGAAGAAGATGCGCTAAAAGCGCTTGGAATACAATGGCAGCTTGCAAACGATATTTTTTATGTTAAAAATCCCTTCATGTGGCTTCAAATTCACGGTTAACAAGCGCATAATCCACACTTGTTTTATATACAGGAGCCCAAATTTAGACAGTGTGTCAACTTCAAATGAATTTGATGCTCTGTCTGACTCCATCCAGAGAATTGTTGCCCATTATCCTCACACTGAAATCGTTATTACGGGCGATTTTAATGTACACAATTCTAGTTGGCTCTGCTATTCTGGCCAGACAACACCCGAAGGAAGGTATGTTGAGATTTTTGCTGAGCTCAAACAACTAACTAAGCTTATTGACGAGCCAACCCGAGTCCCTGACATTGCAGGTCAAACTCCCAACACCCTAGACTTGTTTCTTACATCCGATCCGGATAAATACACTGTTCGTGTTTTTTCACCTCTAGGCACATCTGATCATTGCGTCAATTGTGCAAATTTCTGGTGTCAAAAAAACAAAGTTAATGGAAAAATCCCTAGGAGAACCGTCTGGCAATACGAGAAAGCCAACTGGGACGGTCTCAATAATTTTTTTAGGACCTTTAACTGGTCACTATGCTTCCTTGGTAGTGACGTAGACTCCAGTGCAGATCTGGTAATAAATATTATTCTTTTAGGAATGAGAAATTTTATACCAAATAGGTCAAAGAGTATCAAACCTAAAAATAACTCATGGTTCGATGCGAGCTGCAAAGAGGTTATTAGGTTGAAAGATGTAAGTTTCCGTTGTTACAAAGCCAACACTACCGAAGAAAATCGGAAAAAGTTACAACACGCTAGGAAGACCTGCAATGCTCACATTCGCAAGACGAATTTTTTACATGAGCAAAAAATTCGTCAAAAAATTCTTCAATGTCCCAAAGGAAGTAAAAATTTTTGGTCTTTTGTGAGAAACATTCGGAATTCTTCGTCATCATCGGTTCCTACGCTCGTCTTTAACGATACACCTGTTGTCGATTCCCAAGAAAAAGCAAATCTGCTTGCAGCCCTATTTGCAGCAAACTCAATGCTTCCGGCAGGTGTTATCAATCCCCCTGTAATTGAGAACGTAAATGACATTATGGGACCAATTTTCTTCCGCACTCATTCAGTTGCAAGGGTCTTAAAATATCTTAACATTCACAAATCCGCTGGCCCGGATTGTATCCCCGCTATTGTTCTGAAGTGGTGTTCTTCAACGCTGGCAAAACCATTGCGTAAGCTTTTCCATCTGTCCTATTCCTCTGGGCTCTTTCTGAGCGGATGGAAAACAGCATTTGTCCAGCCTGTCCCTAAAAAAGGCGAATCCTCCTCTCCCTCAAACTATCGACGAATTGCACTTACGTCCCTTCTTTATAAGGTCATGGAAACGCTGATTAACTTTCAGCTAAAGAGATATCTTGAGGACCGAAAGCTTCTTAATGACCGGCAATAAGGCTTTCGCAGCAATAGATCCACTGGTGATTTGATGGTTTATCTCACCGAAAAGTGGAATCAATCTCTTCACCGTTTTGGTGAAAGTAAGATCATTGCACTTGATATTTCAAAGGCATTTGATAGAGTTTGGCATCAAGCCTTTTTTATCGAAAATGCGTGCATTTGGACTCGACGAATCTCTTCTTCGTTGGATTAGTAATTACCTTTCGAACCGGTCAATACATGTTGTGTTGGACGGATTCAAATCTGATACCCACAAAATAAATGCTGGTGTGCCCCATGGCTTTGTTTTATCTCCAACTCTCTTCCTGATTTTTATCAACGACTTATTATCTGAAACTACTAATCCAATTAATTGTTTCGCTGACGACAGCACTCTCAGCTTTTCATATTCGTTTCCAGACTCTCATCCATGTGCTTCGGATGTGGAACTGCAACGGCAGCGTATGATAAGTTCATTAAATTCTGATCTTGACAGCATTGCACAATGGGGAATAAGAAATCGTGTTGAATTTAATGCTTCAAAAACTCAATGTTGCCTTTTGTCGTTAAAGCGAAACATACCCCCATTGCCATTATTGATGAGTGGCATTTGTATCGAAGAAACAGAACACCTATCAGTTCTCGGTATGTGCATTACAGACCACCTTCTGTGGAACGACCACATATTCGAAGTCGCCAAAAATGCTGCTAGGTGTCTAGGTTTCCTTCGAAGATGCAAGAAATTTTTTACCCCTTCTGATCTGGCTACGGTCTATAAAGCGTATATTCGTCCAAAACTTGAGTATAATTCTCATATTTGGGCAGGTGCTCCTATTACACACTTGAGTTTCTTAGACAGAATACAAAAAAAGAGCTTTGTAAATGATAGGCAACCGAACAATAACAGAAACATTTTCATCTCTTGAGCACCGTCGTAATGTTTCGTGCCTTTCGTTATTCTACCGTTATTTTTACAATCAATGCTCTAGCGAAATAGCCAGCTGCATTCCTCCCCTGAAACAATTCAACCGTAATACTCACGCCACTAGGAATGCCCATAAATTTACCCTTGAGCCCAACTTCGGACGTACAGTTAAATATAGAGATTCTTTCCTTATCCGTACCACGTGAATGTGGAATGCCTTGCCAGACTCTGTTTTTCCCTCCCATTATGACTTGCCGAACTTTAAAACAAATGTGCATCGATATTTCCTTTTATACCTCTCCCTATTTTCCTAACGCCCCCGCTGTGTTTAACATTATATGGGTAGCCAAAATCCCTTTTGCGCGGGCCAATTATAAAAAAAAAAAAAAAAATTAAGAGCGCACCATACATTAGGACAACATTTCTAGCCATCAGAAATTCAGGAACTTACTGATTCTCAGTGTTGGAATTACGTTCCGTCTAAAGAAAATTCTGCGGATATTGCATCCAGAGCAGTTGCTCCGAGTGAACTCGGATGGTGGCATGGACCTGCATTTCTTAAAGAGTTTGATGAAATACTCTATCAACCACCCGAAATAAAAGCCACTGACCTTGAGATAAAAGCCTCGGAGGTCTCAAAACCCAAAAATAATATGCTCGCATCTGGGTACCCCATCATAAATATTTTTCAGCTCCGCGTTCACTTCATGTGTTTCAAAACAAATCGACTTCCATTTGAGCGTTTTTCATCGTTAATTCGTCTCATAAGAGCGGTTGCATACTGCCTTCGCTATCTAACCAACTTGAGATTTAAGGTAAAAGGGGAATCAACTCAAGTACCTGGAACACTTTCCATGGAAGAAATTTCTTCAGCTCAAACGCGACTGATTGTTTTTGTCCAGAAAGAGTTTTTCCCCGAAGAAATCTCAAACATTGCAAAAGTTAATGTAGTAGTAAAGGGAGCAAATTGGCAAGACTTTCACCAATCATCGACGAAAAGGGAATTCTTGGAGTTGTAGGTCGATTGGACAACGCTATTCACAGCGGCATCCAATTCCGTTGCCTTTACAAAATTTCCTGACATCACTCATCTTTCATCTTTTTCCCACATGAAATTATTACATGGTGGTCAACAACTAATGATGGCCACACTTCGATCTGAGTGTTGGATTTTGCACCTCAAATCTACAGTTAAAAAGTGTATGCATAAATGTCGAAAATTCTACGGCAACTGAGATGCAGCAAAAAAATGGGAAATTTGCCAGCCTTAAGAGTCAACCAGACATGACCTTTTCAGACAACCGGAGTGGATTGTGCCAGTACTATTCAACTAAAAGCATGGAAATGTCGGTGTAGCAAAATAACGAAGGCATACATAGCAATTTTTATATGCTTCTGTACGAAGTCAGCACACCTAGAGCTCGTAAGTGATTATACGACATCCGCATTCCTCCCCGCTTTCGAATATTTCACTGCCTGCCGTGGAATATGAACAAACTTTTACAGCGATTTCGGAACAAAATTTAAAAAGGCAGCAAACGTTTTGAGGTCAAAAAATTCACACATGACGAAACAGTGACTTGACGATTTTTTATAATTAACGCGCGCAGAAGGGATTATGTGTTTCCCTTTTAATGTAGAACACACTGCGCGGGTATTACGAATATAGGGAGGGGAGAGATAGGAGGTGCCGATTAACATTGGTTTTGAATGTTAGCAGATCAAAATGGCAAGGGAAAATCTCGCCGGGTAAACCATTCCAAATTCGTGTTGTTCGGCTAAAAAAAGAATTCCTATATTTCACGGTACGTCCGAAATTGGGCTCAAGGGTGAACTGATGAGCATTCCTTGCGAGACGAGTATTACGGGCGAAACTTTTAAGGGGAGGAATGCAACTAGCTACTTCGAGTGAACATTTTTTGTAAAAGAAACGATAAAATAAGGAAAGACATGAAACATTGCGTCGGTGTTCGAGTGGGGCAATTGTTTCAGCGGCAGATCTATTTCCTATCAATCTTAACGATTTTGTATTCTATCAAGCAGGTGAAGCGATGTTTGCGAAGCATCTGCCCAGACGTGGGAGTTATACTCGAGTTAAGGGCGTATAAACGCTTTATAAATTGTAGACAGATCAGAAGGGGAAAAATACTTCTTACACCGATACAGAAAACCTAAGCACTTAGCAGCATTCTTAGCGATCTCAAATATATGGTTGTTCCAACGGAGGTCGTCATTGACACACATACCGAGAACTGAGAGCTTTTCGGTTTCTTCGATGTAAGTGCCATTCATGGACAATGGCATTGGGGTATGTTTAGCTTTAACGACAGAAGACAGCATTAAGTTTTCGAAGCATTAAACTCCACACGATTCCTATTACACTATTTGACAATGCTGTATAAATCGGAGTTTAATGAGCTTGACATATGTTACCGTTGCAATTGTACGTCCGAAGGCGAAAGACGTGAATTATCGAACAAATATGAAAAGCTGAGGGTAGAGTAGTCAGCAAAACAGTTAAGTGCATTAGAAGTAACAGACAGAAGATCATTTATAAAAATGAGGAAAAGAGTCGGAGACAAAACCGATCCCTGGGGCACACCAGCATTTATTTTGTGAGAATCAGACTTGAATCCGTCCAATACGACTTGTATTGAACGGTCTAGAAGATAGCTTCTTATCCAACTCACAAGAGTATCATCGATCCCAAAAGCACGCATTTTCGATAAGAGAGCTTCATGCCAAACTCTATCAAATGCCTTGGATACATCAAAAGCAATAATATATGCCATCAGATCACCAGTGGAACGGTTGCTGCTTTCGATCTTCGAGATATTCCTTAAGCTGACGGTTAATCAGTGTTTCCATGACCTTAGAAAGAAGGGATGTCAGTGCTATGGGTTGGTAGGAGGAGGGGGAGGATGGGTCACCTTTCTTAGGGACGGGCTGGACAGGTTGAACGAATTGTACAGTTAATCGCTGAGTCCGAAGGGCAAGTTTTACTCTTGGAGTTTTTTCAGTTCTTCGCAAAAGGCAGTACCCGGAAAAGAACGTGGCTATGAGCAGTATTCTTTACATTGGTGGCAGCGATGGGATATATACAGGGTGATCGGGTGAACCAAAAAGCTTGAGCGTGTAGGTGGAGTTAAGACAAGAAAAAAATCGTATAGGAGGGGGTCTATTTCCCCCCGTTTAGGCAGGAGGGGCAATTTTCTAAAAAAAATTACTTAAATCAGAAAAAAAATTATTTAAAAACAACGGTGAATGATACAAAGCCTAGTTATATTTTTTTGAAAAGCCAGAAAACTACTCTTTTATTTTATTTTTAATTTAAGTTGTTTAAGTGAACAGTTTTAAAAAAATTAATTTTTAAACTCAAAATTTTGAAAAAAATTTTTTTTTTTTAAATTTTAAACTAAATTTTTTCAAAATTGTATGTACTTAATTATTATTTTTGTTTCCAAAATTCAATGCTCTTATTAATGTTTAGTCAAAAACAGAAAACTGGATGCCAAAATGTATCTTAGTTTTTGAAAAATTAAGAAAAAACTAAAAACACTTTTTTTCAAAGAAAAACTGTTTTTTTGTTTGTTTTTAGTTTTATTAGGAAAAAATTAAATAAATAAATAATTTAACCAGTAATTTTTATAATATTTGTAACATTGAAGCTTATTCAAATGAAAATCAATAATGTTACAATCAATTTTCGATATGATCCCCACTTTTTAGAAGGCAAAGGTTTTATCTTCTTTGTATGGCTGCAGATAAATCTAACTCTGCCAAATTCTCCTGCAATTTCACTCCAGCTACGTCAATCCGTTGTTTAAGTTGCTCCAAAGATGTAATTTCAACTTCATACACGTAGTTGCTCATGAATCCCAAGGCGTAAGAGTCCCAAGGAGTTAAATCCGGCGATCTTGGTGGTAATGGTGATTCAGTGGGACCTCCCCTTCCTATCCATCGATCGTTGAATTGATTATCCAGCCAGTTTCCTACAGCCAAGCTATAGTGTGCTGGAGCTCCATCTTGTTGAAATATAAAATTGTCTGCTATTGCCAAAGGGACACTTTCTAATAAGTCTGGCAAAAGGTTTCTTAGGAATTGCAGATAGGATTTTCCATTTAAGATCGGATTCAAAAAACGTGGTCCAATTACGGTGCGTCCAACAATACTAAGCCATACATTGCAGCTTAAGCGGTGCTGTGATTTATTTTGTTTCTTTACGTGTGGATTGTTTGGACACCAGTAATGTAGGTTGTGGAAATTGGTATCTCAATCTCTGGTAAACTGCGCTTCATCTGTCCAGACTATCCTTTTGAAGGAGTTGTATTCTGTTTCTTCCCTCAGCAATAGCGTTCTACAAAATTCTGTCCTCAATACCTTATCATTTGATGTCAACTCTTGCACTGGGGTAAAGTGATATGGGTGAAGGTTTTCGGAATGAATCAAAAACAAACAAACAAGTCCAAACTTTACACTGGGGCAAATCCAAGCATAGTTGCTATCCTTCTGGTGCTAAGGGTGGGATTACGTTGTACCAAATCCAAAATTCAGTCCTCTACTATGTTTGCCGATCCAGCAGATGACCTTTCCCTCCTTCGATATTCCAGCACTCCATATTCCCGAAGGCGATTGTAAAGTCTTACAAATATTGAATAGCGGGGACATCTCCTATTGGGGAACCTTTAAGCGTACAATCTATGTGCTTGCCGACTGGAACCATCCGCTTATCCATAGCATGAGTGCATATCAGCCAATTCTTCCCGGGAGTAGTTTAAGTTTGCCATTATTTTGTGTTGACGATTTGTTGCGCAATTTGGAAATAAGTTTAATCCAGAATATCCTTCCATATTTATTTGTGGTTAGGTAGAACATATTTATTTTTGAATTAGGTAATTAGTATAAATACCTATCATTTTGGTAACAGGTGGGCATGCAGGTCATTTTGCCACGTGCCTCAGTTAAAAAAGGTTAAATCTGGTTAATCCAGTTAATTGTTTTTTTATTATTTGTTTAAAACCGAATGGTATGTAATAAAAAATAAAAAAGGAATAATCCCCTTATTAATAATACCTGATCAGGTCAAACTTGGGAAAACCAGAAAAAAAATTTTTTCTTGGAAAAAAGTACTTTTAGGTTTTTTTTTAATTTCTTAAAAACTAAAATAAAGTTTGGCATCCGGTTTTCTGTTTTTGACTTAAACTTATTAAGAGCATTGAATTTTGAAAATAAAAATAATAGTTAATAACATAAAATTTTGAAGAAAATTTGTTTAAAGTTTTTTTTTTTACTTTTTTTCAAAATTTTGAGTTTGAAAATTATTTTTTTAAAACTGTTCATTTAAACAACTTAATTTAAAACAAAAATAAAAGAGTAGTTTCCTGGCTTTCCAAAAAGATATAACAAGGCTTCGTATCATTCACCGTTGTTTTTAAATAATTTTTTTTCTGATTTATGTAATTTTTTTAGAAAATTTCCCCTCCCGCCTAAGCGAAGGGAAAGAGACCTCCCTCCCATATGATTTTTTCTTGTTTTAACCCCACCTACACGCTCAAGCTTTTTGGTGCACCTTAAACCAATCACCCTGTATATGTGATCTCCAATCAAGGCAGAAGACCGATCTTCTGAGGCGTTCTGGGGCTAAACACCAGAGAACTGCATGAATACATTCATTTGCACTCGTGAATCATCCCCTTTTTTTACGAGACGCACACAAGCTCGCACTCAAAGACAAGAAACGAGTGTGAACCGTGTATGATTCGTACACAACATTCATGAGCCTTACTGTGTTTTAGTGCTTGCTAATATGAATTGAGAGTGTTTCATAGACTCTCACACGAAATGCTCATTGATTCCATTTAGCCGAATAAATTGAGAGTGCACTCTCAAATTGAGAGTGCACTCTCAATTTTTTAGAGCCGAACAAAAATAACAAAGCAAGGATAATTTACAATGGTTTTATGACTTATTTTACTAGCAATTATTTAAAAACATCTAAGGATAAACTTGAACAGTATTACATAAATAGCTCTTTTTCGATTTCTTTACTTATAGAATTAAAAAAAATTATGTTGTCAATCGTCTTTGGAGATAATCGATTTCGTTTTTCTGATATTAAATTGCCTGCTAAGGAAAAAACCCTTTTAGAAGCAGCACTACTTGCAGGAATGGATAGAATTTTCTTTGCAAGTTTTGACAAATTTGGGTATACTACTGTGTGGTTTTCCCACCATTTTATAGCATCAAAGTCAGCACAGATATGAGTCCTTGTTCGGGAAAAATTTTCTACTTCTTCCTCTATAGAGTCTTGTAGGCGGTGTGGTACATTTGAGACATCCAATAACTCCGGGAAAAAAGAAATCCAGCTCTCTAGATGTGGAGGCTATGAGGACTTCATTTTGAGGCGTTGAGTTAGAGCATGATGGCAGGTTAGGAATTTCAACAGAGTAGGTTTGATGGTCTTCAGATGTCTCACATCTAGTAATTTCTTCAACACAAAAATGTTTCATTTCAGAAATAACAACATTTGTTGGTGGGTATAAGAAAACTGCAGCCTTGTGGTAGACACATAAATTTGGGGTCCATTTTTCATCTATTTGAAATAGAATGTTTGTTTTCAAACTCGCAATGTACTTCACTAGTTTCCGACAATTTTCAACTGTGGCGCGCAGCTCTATCATAGCATCAAAAGCAGAATCCAACACGTTCGCAAATAAATGGTTAGAGCAGTTTATTCGCCTGTGATCTCTTAAAGCACTCTTTATGTTGGCTCCTCTGTCTGTTACAAACATAATTTTATTGATACTTTGGACATTAAATTCGGAAAGAATGCTTCGCATCTTACGAAGAATATTTTCACCCGTTGATTTTTCAAAGTCCATTGATTTTATCCCGAGCACTAGTTCTTGAAACTGGCCATTTTTTAAGTAGTGAAAAGAAGCACACAAGAAACTTCGTTTAACAAAATTATCGGTCCATAAATCTGATGTAATAGTAGCATGTTTATTTTGCACAATTTGATTTATTTCGCCACTTAATTTTGTTTTTTGTTCTAATGCAACTTTATGAATTTGCCGAGAAACTGTTGTTAGATCCGGAAGAAGATCTTCGACATCTATGTTTTCGCTTTACGTAGCTCCTATTTTAAGTATGGTTTTAACCAGCTTTCGAAAGCCATTGCCACCAACTGATGAGAATGGTTTGCAGTCCTCTATGATCCACTGGGAGCACGCATCTAACATGTTTTTTTTTCTTCTGATCCAAGATGTATTGATGAGGAATCAGTCCTTTTTCTGCTATAACATTTGTGACGTACTAAATTCGATGTTTGTCTTCCGTTATATATCAATACTCGATTACATGCACGGCAGTAAACGACATCCTTGATAAAAACACCTTCTACATCCAAGACTTCTGCAAATGTGTCCCATATCTTGCTCCTTCCTTTCCTTTTTGTTGTTGTTTCAAAAAAACCACTCGCAATTTTGTTAACTATTTCGTTTTTCATTTTCAATTTTTTTTATACAACACCGTACAGATCAGATCACACTTGTTCGCTTACTTTGTTTTCTTAAATAATAGGAATTGAAAGCAATTGCGCATTTAAATACTCATTCACCATTAGATGTAAATAAATCATAAGCCAATGTATTACCTGGACCACCATAAATTAAAATTATTTTTAAAGTCACAATCCAAAAGACCTTTGTTTTATTGAGGAAGCGCACAACGGGTTAAAGTAGGTAAATAGTTTTTGACCTGAGTTCAGCCTCAAATTTGTGGTTTCCTTTTTTTGAACTGCGGAAGTAGGCGTTCCATGATTAAAGACATTGTCCACAGCCATCCTCATTCATAAATTTGCTATGCTTTGGATAAACCAATAAAAAAACTTTCTTAAATTAAGTATAACTGCGATGTTTATATTATACAATATTTGCATCAACACTTAATCAACGTAGGTAGGTAGAAGGTACCTACACAATCTTGAACATAATAATATATTTTCTTAGAACTTCATCCAATTTCAAATTAATTTCCCTTTGCACAAAATAGCACTTTTTTCGATTTCCAGTTTTTCGCACACAGACCTACTAAGTGCGTAGTCATTAATATACCTATATATTATTTATATTTTTTTAGGTTCATATTTTCTACTCCAATCTACGCTCAGCTTCAATTGATTTTTCATTATTTGCTAAAATGACACCCTTTTTAGTTTTACGGAGTACAGAATATACACATTACTACACATAAAGCATTGTAGCGAATCACGAAATTTGTGAGCCACTCGAAATATTCACTGCCTAATGCAGTATTCAGGCACATTCGCGTGCGCAGAAAACGAATCACTGCCTGAATCTCATTCGTTTAAATGAATGTGAGCTCGGGCTCGGCTCGTTCGATTTTAGCGAATACAGTGATTGTATTGCCTTCGGTGAAATGGAATGTGTTGGAATACTGCATTAAGGCACGAATCTTTTGAGTGGCTCACAATTCTAGCTACTCGTCGCAGTTCCCTGCTTAACACTAGCAAAATTGAAAAAAATAATAATAAAAAGTGTTAGAAGTCTCATAAATGTATGTCCTAACCAGCTTTAGAGCCAAGGTATTTGGCAGATATTGGGCAGTGAGAAGGCCAGGCCGTAATCGTCAACTTTAGGGCGCGAACCCTACCTGGCAGCTACAACAACAACCTGCAGCAGCAACAACCCGTGGCAACAATAACATTAAAAGCAAGAAAGCAACTTATAGACATAATAATTTCTTTTTCCATGTTATGCTCTTTAGTATATTGAATCTAAGCCCTCTGCAATTTGATTGGAATTTTCGACTTAAAAGTGTTCCCTAAAGTCTTCTTTTTACAATTGAACGTCTGAAAACCACTGGAGAGGCAAAGAAGCATTCCAAAGTTATTGCCAATCTATTTAAGGTTTTGCGTTTCCCACCTCTCAACGAGAATAAACAGGCTATAGATTTGAAAAAAAAAATAAAAAACAAAAAAAAACCCGTCATGGAGGTAAGAAATTCCGATATTTTTAGTAATACTTAATATATTTCCAAACTTGCGGTAAGCCAGGCCACTGAAGGGAAACCTGTTACCGAAACATGCCATTCCCTATCTTCCAAAATAGGCTACCCATAAAAAAGAGGTGCCGTTTCTCATGTGTAACTATTGCGGGAAGCAAAACCACACAGAAAGCCATTGTAGGTTGCGGTTAATCAATAACGGGAACTAAGGGCTGCCTAAAAACTTCCAAAGACAAAATAAAAGCCGCAGTGTCCGCTATTCAAATTTTCAGGCGCAAGAGTCAGGAAACGATGACATCCGGGAGGAAACTTACGGCAACCGCTCCCGAATATTGACCAACACCATAACCACTGTAGCCGGAGACTCGCTAAAACCCTCGGGTGGTATATGAAAATTTATAAAATAAATACATTTATTGGCACGACAGCTCTTTAAGAGCCAAGGCCTAGTGACTTATACTCTTAAACATTCCTGTGTGTGTTGTTAATCTGCAAGAATGGAAGGGACCTACAATTTACCGCCAAGTCCGAGCGGCTACATGAGATTCACTTTTTCGAGACAAATGTTCACTCTTGGAGGTTTTTTTAGTCCTTCGCAAGAGGCAGTACATCGGAAAAGAAGGTGGCTATGAGCGGCACTCGAACTCAGGCTCTTTGCTTAGTAGTCCGACATACTAACCACAGGGCACTATATATGGAAATTTAGAGTTTATAACTACGTATCAATCAATGATCTTGACGCATCCATTCTACCTAATTACCGATACGATAAACATCCCATGTGACGGTATAATAGGAAACGATTTTTTAAATAAATTCAAATGCGTAGTAAATTATAAGGAAAACTCAATAGATATTCATATGTATAAAAATACAAATGTAGCAGATATGGAGCCATTGCCTATGAAAAATGGGGATAAGCATAGAGGGGATACATCAGTTCTATATGACTTGGAACTTCAGTCCACTAGTGCAGATCGTTCTTCTGATAATCCGGCTTTTTGTTTGAATACCAATACAAATAAAAATAATAAAAATAATAATCAAAATCAAAAAGAAGACTTATTGAACAGTAAACTCACGCTCAATAATAACTTTGGGAATGGATTGGTAGATAGTAAACCTAAGCAAAATAAAAACACAAATGTAAAACAAATTAACCAACAACAATTGCATAAGAAAACAAAAGAGGGAAAGACTAAGGCATTAAATTACATTAAATAGGTCAGAAACAAGTTACACGATGAATTAATAATTTTTCCTGTCATGCAGTTTCGTTCTTACTTTTATGTTAGAAAATGTACTATCCTCACATCATAGGCCATTTCAATGGTTGTTAAATCTCAAAGATCCTACTTCTAGACTGGTGCGATGGCATATTTAGTTAGAAGAATATGAATATGAAATCATATACAAGCCAGGCATTATTAATGCCAATGCCGACGCACTCAGTCGCATCCCTGAAAAAATACAAGCTACAGAGCATAAAGTAAAGTATTAGTCACTATTAGAAGCAAAACGAAAAATCAAAACTTGGAGGAAATGTTAATACTAGAAGATGAAAACTTGGAATCTACACCTGTAGATAAAAATATTATTAGAATTCGCAAACCATTTACTTTCGCTGCTAACCGCTCACTTATTCAGATTTTTACTTTACCTCACAAAGAGTGTCAAGCAGAAAAATTATTTAAAAATATTACAAATTATATTCGCCCATTTCACAGCGAATTAAAAAAATACCCTAATGCAGCTAAATCTATCACATTCATTATTACCACTTTACCTTTAAATAAAGAAGACAAATCAGCCTTAAACAACATTCTAATTTCTGCGACTACTGCGTGAAACAAAAAAAAAAACAACAGATTGATGTTTCTATTCCTTCAAAAGAACCTACGTTTAGTAATCTCAAACTTGCCATAAAGCAGATGTTTTCCCAAACAGGAATTTCTATACTCCGACAGTCGAATCAGTCTCGAAGATCCAAAAGATATCGATAAAATCTTGCATGTAGCCTTTGACATTATTGGACCATTTCCAACTAATTATGAGGGAAATATATATATACTTACCTTCCAGGACGACTTGGCCAAGTTCAAGTTAGCTCTCCCTCTACCAAACGCAGAAGCCGCCCCGGTAGCACATTGTTTCATAAAACGTATCGTATGTCGATTTGGACTACCCACAGCAGTATTGACAGAACAAGGTACCAACTTTTTGATTAATCTTTTCAAGATAAAAAAGATAAAGACAACTCCATATCACCCTTTCAACCAACGGAACTTTGGAAAGTAGCCACAAAACCCTTGCAGAGTATCCATGACATTAAGTAAACAATGACCAAATTTTATGGGACAAATGGTTACTTTATTCGATGTTTGTTTTCAACACCACACCTCATGCTCATGAACTCGACACTCAAGTGTCGATCTGCCCGTCGAAGTCACCACACGGGTGCACGGTGAGAAAGTGAAGCCGCGGAGTGCTGCTGCCTGTGCGTTCTTTTAAAAAAATATACAAAAAAAAGAAAAGAAAAAAAATATATATTAATCTCGGGCGCGAACCTACAACATTTAGTGCCCGTGTTGTGAAAATTTATTTGATGCTACAACATCAAGGCATCACGCAAATAAAAAAAGAATACCCACCAACGAAAAAATCCTCGCAGTAAGCATTCCTTGCAACTCTTCCTTTCCTTATCTCACTCACAGACGATTTTACTTGAACATTGCGGTAAATCCGAATGAACAAGTCTAATCGTTATCGGATAGATTAATTAATGCTCCCTAAATGACCAGGGGCGGATCAAAAACATTTTATTGTCAAGGTATAACACTGTTAATAATTTGTATTGAGAAGCTCAAATTGGAATTTCGTAGAGTATTGATTATAGGTAATTGTCCGTCTTAGTTTTTTTTAGTTCTGTGTTTTAGAATGGTAGGTGATTTCATAGTCGACTATGCAAACATTCGTGGACTTAGGAAAAATTTCTATGCTCCCTATGTCCACTCTGTGATGAACAGACCAGCTGTATTGGCACTTAGTGAAACACAAGTTGGGGAAAATACCGATCATTCGGAATTTTCCTTGCATGGGTATTCACTTGTGCCTTTATTCTTTGCCAAACATGGCCTCGCTGTTTACATAATAAATGATGTTGCATATCAACTTCAACCACAATTCGGTCTAAACACGGAATTCAATTTCATGTGGTTAAAATTAACGATTAATAAGCGCATCATTCATATATGTTTTCTTTATAGAAGCCAAAATTTAGACAGAGTTTCAACTTCTAACGAATTTGATGCTTTGTCTGACTCCATTCAGAGAATTGTTTCCCGTTACCCTCACACTGAAATCGTTATTACGGGCGATTTTAATGTACACAATTCCAGTTGGCTTCGCTTTTCTGGTCAGACAACACCCGAAGGATGGTATGTTGAGATTTTCGCTGAGTTAAACCATCTTACTAAGCTCGTTGATGAGCCAACCCGAATTCCTGACATTGCAAGCCAAACCCCCAACACTCTAGACTTGTTTCTTACCTCCAATCCTGATAAATGCACAATTCGTGTATTATCGCCTGTAGGCACATATGACTCTGCAAATTTCTCGTGTCAACTCAATTCAGTTAAAGAAAAAAACCCAAGGAGAACCGTTTGGCAATACGAGAAAGCCAACTGGGACGGCCTCAATAACTATTTCAGGACCTTTAACTGGTCACTATGTTTCCTCCATAGTGACATTGATTCCAGCGCAGACATGGTTACAAATTTAATTCTTTTAGGAATGAGAAATTTTATCCCAAACAGGTCGAAGAGTATCAAACCGAAGTAAAATTCATGGTTTGATTCGAGCTGTAGAGAGACTATCAGGTTTAGAAATGTAAGTTTCCGTTGTTACAAGGCCAACATCACCGAGAAAAACCGGAAAAAATCAGCAAGCTAGACAAGCCTGCAATTTTCATATTCGAAAAACCCAATTTTTACATGAGCGAAAAATTCGGCAAAAAATACTGCAATGTCCCAAAAACAGTAAAAAATTTTGGTCTTTTGTAAAAAAAGTAAGGAATTCTTCATCATCGTCAGTTCCTGCGCTCGTCTTCAACGATACTCCTGCTGTCAGTTCTTAAGAAAAAGCAGATCTGCTTGCTGTCCAATTCGCGTCAAACTCAACACTGGCCGCAGGTGTCAGAACTCCTCCTGTACTCGAGAGCGTAAATGATTTTATGGGACAAATCTTCTTTCGCACTCGTTCAGTCGCAAGAGTATTGAAAGATCTCAACATAAATAAATCCGCTGGCCCGGATTGTATCCCCGCTATTGTTCTGAAGAGGTGTTCTTCAACGCTGGCAAAACCTTTGCCTAAACTTTTCCATTGGTCCTATTACTCTACATGGAAAACAGCATTTGTCCAGCTTATCCCCAAACAAGGCGAATCTTCTGCACCCTCAAACTACCGACCAATTGCAGTAATGTCCCTTCTTTCTAAGGTCATGGAAACGCTGGTTAATTTTCAGCTTAAGAAATATCACGAAGGACGAAAGCTTTTTAATAACCGGCAATACGGCTTTCGTAGCAATAGGTCCACTGGTGATTTGATGGTATATCTCACCGAAAAGTGGAACCAATCTCTTCATCTTTTTGGCGAAACCAAAATTATTGCACTTGATATTTCTAAGGCATTTGACAGAGTTTGGCATCAAGCCCTTTTATCAAAAATGCGTGCATTTGGACTCGATGAATCTCTTCTTCGTTGGATTAGTAATTACCTTTCGAACCGCTCAATTCAAGTTGTATTGGACGGTTTCAAATCCGATATTCACAAAATAAATACTGGTGTGCCCAGGGGCTCTGTTTTGTCTCCGACTCTTTTCCTTATATTTATCAATGACTTATTATCTGAAACAACAAATCCAATCAATTGGTTTGCTGACTACAGTACTGTCAGCTTTTCAAATTCGTTTCCAGATTCACATCCATGTTCTTCGGATGTTGAACTGCAACGGCAGCGTATGATAAGTTCATTAAATTCTGATCTTGACAGCATTGTACAATGGGGAATAAGAAATCGCGTAGAATTTAATGCTTCTAAAACTCAATGTTGTCTTTTGTCGTTAAAGCAAAACATACCTCCAATGCCACTATCCAGTAGCGGCACTTGCATTGAAGAAACAGAACACCTCTCAGTTCTCGGTATGTGCATTACAGACCACCTTCTGTGGAATGACCACATATTTGACATCGCAAAGAATGCTGCGAGGTGTTTAGGTTTCCTCTGAAGATGCAAAAAACCTCCGTTATTGTAAGAATCAAATTTTTGCATGACCAACAAATAACGCCGCACAATTCTGCAATGTCCCAAAGGCAGCTCACATTTTTGATCAGATGTACAAAATATTAAAAACTCTTCAACATCTCTGGTTCCAACGCTCATCGAAAATAACAAACCTCTCAGAGAAGGCAAACTTGCTCGCCGCCCATTTCGCTGCCGGCTTCACGCTGCCGCATAACAACGTTGCCTTTCCTGTACCTGAGAATTTAAATTTTTCCATGGAACTGATTTTTTTCCGCACTAGTAGTAGCAAGAGTTCTCAAAGATCTCGATATGCACAAATCCACTGGCCCGGATGGTATACCCCCGATTCTTTTGAAGAGGTGTTCTTCCACACTGGCAAAGCCAGTTCTCCATGACCGTCAGTAAAGTTTTCGCAGCAACTGTTCCACTAGTGATCTGATGGCATATCTCACCGAACAGTGCAACAAATCTTTACATCACTTTGGTGAAAGTAATATTATTGCTCTTGATATCTCCAAGGCATTTGATAGAGTTTGGCATGAAGCTCTCTTATCGAAAATGCGTGCTTTTCGGATCGATGATACTCTTGTTCGTTGGATTAGAAGCTATCTTCTGGACCGTTCGATACAAGTTGTATTGGACGGATTCAAGTCTGATTCCTACAAAATAAATGCTGGTATGCCCCAGGGCTCTGTTCTGTCTCCGACTCTTTTCCTCATTTTTATAAATGATCTTCTGACTGTTTTGCTAACGACTCTACCCTCAGCTTTTCATATTCGTTCGATAATTCACGGCCTTCGCCCTCGGACGTACAATTGCAACGGTGCCGTATGTTAAGCTCATTAAACTTCGATTTATACAGCATTGTCAAATGGAGTTTAATGCTTCAAAAACTGAATGCTGTCTTCTGTCGTTAAAGCTAAACATACCCCCATTGCCATTGTCCATGAATGGCACTTACATTGAAGAAACCGAAAACCGTAGCAATGTTAAGTTAAACTCAGTTTGGGACTCTTAGTTAACAGGATTTTTTTTTTATAATTAACGCGCGCACAAGGGACTATTTGTTTTCCTTTTAATGTAGAACACACTGCGCGGGCCTTAGGAAGATAGGGAGGGATGCCAAGCTTTATGACTAACAAGGCAGGAAGTTGGAGGCTAACGAAAAACATTTGTTGACTTTTGTAAAGAAGCAAACAATACTTCTAGAAACCACATTTAATTTCTTCAATGGATCAGAATTAGACATGGAAAATCAAACCCATGCTGTAAGCTCCAAATTCTAGGTAATAACAGAACTTTCAAACCAAGTAAAAAATGCAAATCGAAAACAATTATTACCCTCCAAGATCTGGAGTTTGTTATGTATAGCGAAAAGATGCAAGTTTAAAACGTACGCAGTCAAATTCGTTTTCACTCTAGTTTACAAAATTAAAACTATCAAAGTATAAAAACTAACATAAACTATAAAAATATCGCCACTTCATCCAGTGAAAATTGTTAATTTTAGGTTTTTAAACAGTCTAAAAATCTCAACCTGCACCATCACTATCAAGACTTGATTCTCGGTCAATGGTCTCTAAGAAAATCTCCACACCTCCACCATCGAACACTTTAAATTCCTCAGCTGCAACAGCTCTTAAAAACATAAAAACCAGCTGTAATGCTGAATCCAATTTCACGCTGAAGGAACTGAAGCTAAATGGTCAGAGAAACTCCAAAAAGTAAATATAACAATAAACGAAATTGTTTGCAATTTCACCTGATGTGCGTGAGCTTAACAGCAAGCTTTTATATCTTCAACAACAGATCGACACCACAGAGAAGAAAGAAACTGCTGCGGATGCTATCTTGTTTGGAATTCCATGTCTGCCTGCTGAAGATCTTACATTGCTCTTTAATCATCTGTGTACGACCGCCAAATGCAAAAATATTTTCCGGTCTGGCACACGAAATAATAAGAGTAAAGCTTCGCCTTCGCCACCTGTCATCATCAAATTTAACAGTGTGCAAGAGAGGAACTCTACACTGAAGTGCATTACTGTCTATCGAAAACAACAACAGCGTCATCAACTCTCACTGCGTGATTTTGGTGTAGAGTCCGACAACGCATGTTTTCTAAATGAAAGCCTTTCCAAAAATACTCGAACTCTACTTCAAAATGGGATTCGTATGAGAAATGATTACCAACTCTTAAGCGTATACACAGCTAATGGCAATGTTTACATTAAGCTATCAGCTAATAGAGAAAGTGTTTGCTGTTAACAACGTTAAAGGTCTAGTAGCTGCTGTGACGTCAAATTCATCTGGCCATAAGCCTAAAATGATGTGCATATCACTTCTTGTTTCTTAATCTTTTCTTATCTCTTAATTTTACTCTTTATTATAATTATTTTTATTTTCATTTCAGATTCATTCTTTTCATTTAATTTTTGGACTATCTCTGTAACAATGTTTTGCCAAATATGCTTTTTATTATATTTTTTCATCACCTTCTTTGCATCATATTCTTCTTTATTTTTCTGTCGAGAGTGCAGCTAACAATATTGGGGGTTCCACTGGCAGCAGCATGAATTTGTATGACATGATTCGAATTTTAAGAATGCAAAATAACGACTTACGATGTGTCATTTGAATGCCCAGAATCTGACAATAAGTTAGGGGAGTTTAGATACCTGTTTGTGAAGTCAGGAATAAATATCGTTTCTGTGTCTGAAACCTGGTTTCAGACTGAAATATGTGATGATTTCTACTGCTTGAAGGGTTTTAGACTTTTTAGGGCCGATAGAAAGTTGTCTTCTGGTGGGTGCGTTGCCCTGTACGTGCGCGACGGGCTGAGCTGTATATTTATATGTTAATTAGAAGATAATTGTTCAATGTCATATGCAATAATAAGTGTTTATTGGTATGTTCTGTTTATAGACCTTATAATAACATAAGCACCATTCCGTTAGTAACAACTTTAGAGTCAATTTCTTGCAACTATTCTTATGCTCTACTGTGTGGTCATTTTAATTGTACCTTGTTGAATATACACTTAGCCGAAAATTTTCTTAGCGATTTTAGAGCGCTCAATTCGAGTCCAGTTAATAACTCAACTTCTATTCACTTTACTAAAAAATCTAGTTCGCTATTAGATCTTTATTTAGCTAGTGATATTGGTAAGGTGTTAGTTTATTTGCATCTGGTTTTTCAAATCATGACTTGATTTTCTTGTGCTTAGATGTAACATGTCGTTATGATTAACAAAGTTTTCAGTATCGAGACTACAAAAATCTAAATTCTATCAAATTGTTGCGTAACTTTAACCGCTTTGAATGAAATGTTATTTATGGTATGCATAATATAAACAACCAAGTTAGTTTTCTACAGCATAATGTCAACCAACTGTTATCCTCTTAAGAACCAACATTGTAAAGCATGGTTCACTTCCTCGGCTGAATGGTGACATCCTAGCACTGACGAGATGACACCTACAGTCAATGGCGGCGCTACAAAGTAGAATTCTTTCACCAAACCTATTGCAGCCTACGCAATCAAGTGGTTAAGATGATTAGAAATGCAAAAAAACTGTTGTATGAGAGCAAACTTGGCCCTTTGATGTCTGGAAAGAAGTAATGGAGCAATTTGAGGGAAATTGGTATAGACAAATTGTCCAGTAAACTTGCTAATGAATTTGATTGCGACGTTCTCAACAAAAAGTTCAAATCTCCTCTCCCTCTGAATGCTAACTTATCTATACATCTTACTATTGAGAATCCCACAGCTATCAACAGCCACCAAAAATTTAATTTCATACGAATACGAGAGGAAGAAGTTGTAGAGGCAGTAATATGCATCAAATCGAACGCTACAGGTCAATACCTAATGCAACCTAAGTTTATGAGGCTGCTGCTTCCGTATTTATTACAATATATAACACATATTTTTAATAGTATTATTCTTTTATTTCTTTCAAAAGTGTTCAAAAAAACTATTCTGAAACAAATTCATCCACACCTTTTAATTAACAACCTGTTGAGTCCCTCACAATCTAGCTTTCATTCAAAGCGGAGCTGCAAGTCAGCCTTACTTTTCGTTACTGAAAAACTAAGACTTGCATTGGACAGAGCCTCTATCGCTTTGCTAACACTTTCAGACTTTTCTAAAGCTTTCAACACTATCAGCCACACGATTATATATAAGAAACTGCGGAATTGGTTTGGGTTCCAAGCGGAAGACAACAATGCGTAGTGGGAAATGGACTTTCTTCCTCTTTCTTAAATGTTCTATCTGGAGTGCCACAGGGTTCAATCTTGGGGCCAATTCTCGTCTTTCTATACATAAATATGACCTACCAAAAGTTGTCAGACATTTTTTAATACATCTTTATTCAGATGATGTACAGCTTATTATTGATCGACCCTTTGCTATGAAAAATGAGACCATAACCTTAGTGAATGAGGACATGCTGAACATTCTACAATGGTCTAAAATAAATCAACTTTGCCTTAACCCTGCTAAGTCTATGGCTCTTCCATGTTGTTCGCCTGTGGAACTCCCTGTCTATCGCGTTGAGAAGAGAAGGATGCACAAAAAGCTTTATTATTATTTAGCAAATAATTGAAAATACGAAATGATGTTCTCTTTTCTTATTTTTATTTTCTCTTTTTTTTTTCAATATATGCAAATGCATATATGAAAATATATTGTAAATTTAAATTCATATAATTTTATTACTCAAGTTTACTAAAACTCATAGATATAAAGGCTTACAGATTTTATAAGACACAAACATGTCCTAATTGTAAGTGATTTTGAAATCAATAAAATACAAATACAAATACAAATCCTTTGAAACCCTAAGTACTTTAATACTTATCCATCACCAAAACACGGTAGATGAAATAATGGATATGGTTAGCAAATCATGGCAAGCCACACCCAATTCTCATCACTCCACTGCAACTCAAGTCAGTATTATCAAAAAAAAACAAGACCTTCCTAGTGGAACCAAAATTTCTACATGGGTTTCTGACGAAATTTTAACCCTTTACGAAGTTAGTTCAATCAGTGCGACTACACGTGAAGGAAAGATTATTTACGAATTTAAAATATCACTCCCACATTTGAAGAATTTTCATGTTTATTTTGTCTATATACAACCCGAAACCGATTACTTGCTAATAGATTACGATAAAGAATACTTTAGTAGTCTAAACTGTGATGACTTGGGAAATTGTAAACATCAGGCAAAAACGTTCTTATGCCCAATGATCACTCATCTCTTTTATTCCAATTCAGAACTTGCTACTTGCGAAGTAGATTTGCTCAAAATAAAAATTCCTCCCAAACTCTTGTGAAATAAAAAAGGCAAACCTTTCGACCATTTGGTAGCCATTATCTACTTAGAACAAGTGATTATTCTCTACCACACAGAAGTATGAATTATGAGATATGCAGGGATGATTTGACGACATACACTTGTTGCAATTTTTTTCTACCGCGAATTGAAATTTTAGGTTGAAACGAATTTTAAAACCGCGACTTGGATTATCGAATAGGATTTAAAAAAAAAATGTTTTCCCACGTTAGGTGATTTTTGTTTGCCGGAATCGAGGCCACATTGACTCTTCCTAATGGTGGAATTTAATTAGAGCACTGAAATGGTTCGGTTGTTTTTAGTTAAAGTTAAATTATCTAACATAAATTGGCGCAGCCAGGAAACGAACAAACGAACGAAAAAAAAACACCTAGTTGTTGTGATCTTTAAAATATATTAATATTATAAAATATATGAAGAAAAATAATTGTGTTTAAAAATAAAACAAGTTTTAGTTTCAACAAAATCGTTTACTTGGACACCTTGCGAAACAAGAACAGACAAAATTTGGAGATTTTTTTTTTGAAATGTTAGAATTTTTTTTCTAGATTTTTGAAATGAAATAAAACTCATTGTGTGTGAAAAAAAGTTGTAAATTTAACTTAAAGCATCGCATAAAACATCAGGAAAAACCAGGTCCGGAAAAACTTTTAAACCTACCGCTGAAGAAGAAGAACTAGGAAAACAATCAACTCCAACCGAGGGGCTACTCCAAGACGACATTAAAAAAATAGACAATTCGCAAAAAAACGTATATTAGAATTAAGTAAGTTAAAAAAACAATTTAAGAATTAAGAATTTTAAGAAGGGAAACCTTAGTAGCTTCCCACTAATCCGAATCCAATTCCTATATCCTCTTTTTCACATTCTCCTTAAATAGCTGATTTAGTCCTAGAAGGCATTGCCTTGAAGAGGCTGAAAAGCCTCTGTTTAATAACTTTGTATTAACAAGGCTACGAGGCAATGATTTCGCGTTGGTTTTAATGCATGCAGTAGTAAGCCTTGAAAACTTAGAAAGCATCCTAAAATTTCCTGCCTCGTAAGACCCTTATTACAAATTAACTGAGGCAATGTAGGAAAGAAACAAATGAATCCGTTACTCAATTCGGGTTTGGGTTAAACAGATTACTTAGTAATTGCCAGGAAGAGGCCAAAATAATTTATGGCAAGGATTCTATGCCAATAATTAAGGATCTTGAACTAGCTGCGATACATTCTTTCAAGACAGAGTTGAATAATCTGCCTTTACGTCAGTACGCCATTGGTCTTGATGAAAGCAGTTTAACAGAAACGATCCAACAGATTTTAAAGCGTGAGCTTATAGATCCTCAATTAGTTTACATGGCTTCCGAATTTCCAAATGCTTTTGGGTCGGTCCAAAACGAAAGAACTTGGCAAAATGGTTTGCAGCCACCAATACGGAGTCAACCCATACCACGATCCTCGGGAATCAAACGTAGCAATCTATTCTTTAAATACCTCTAGTCAACTTGGTCATGAACAAATATCTGCTCCAGTATTGCACCAGTTAAAATCCGGAACTATTTCGTTCCACTATGTATCCCAAAAAATTTAGTGACGGCGTACAAAAATGTCATTTTCCCTACTAACCTTCAATCCCGATTCACTCAATTTTCGGTCGGCATCCAAAACTGTGTGGATAAAACTCTGCCAGTCGCTCTTAAGCATTTTTTGAAAAGCAATTTAAAATAGGTCTTTCAGACGGAGTTCTGGGACGGAAATTTTATACTCACCTAAATCAGTTAATCGTGTGACGGGTGGTCACAAACTTCACGATTGTGTGACGGATGAGTCACAAAGTCAACATTCTGACTATCTTAACGGTATGCTGAACTTCCCTCACTCGACTCGTTCATTTGTCCTTATTCAACCAAGCTATAATTATCTAATCACTGAACGTCATTTTTTTGTCCATGTTTTTTCGCCTGTGGAACTCCCTGTCTATCGCGTTGAGAAGAGAAGGATGCACAAAAAGCTTTATTATTATTTAGCAAATAATTGAAAATACGAAATGATGTTCTCTTTTCTTATTTTTATTTTCTCTTTTTTTTTTTCAATATATGCAAATGCATATATGAAAATATATTGTAAATTTAAATTCATATAATTTTATTACTCAAGTTTACTAAAACTCATAGATATAAAGGCTTACAGATTTTATAAGACACAAACATGTCCTAATTGTAAGTGATTTTGAAATCAATAAAATACAAATACAAATCCTTTGAAACCCTAAGTACTTTAATACTTATCCATCACCAAAACACGGTAGATGAAATAATGGATATGGTTAGCAAATCATGGCAAGCCACACCCAATTCTCATCACTCCACTCCAACTCAAGTCAGTATTATCAAAAAAAAACAAGACCTTCCTAGTGGAACCAAAATTTCTACATGGGTTTCTGACGAAACTTTAACCCTTTACGAAGTTAGTTCAATCAGTGCGACTACACGTGAAGGAAAGATTACTTACGAATTTAAAATATCACTCCCACATTTGAAGAATTTTCATGTTTATTTTGTCTATATACAACCCGAAACCGATTACTTGCTAATAGATTACGATAAAGAATACTTTAGTAGTCTAAACTGTGATGACTTGGGAAATTGTAAACATCAGGCAAAAACGTTCTTATGTCCAATGATCACTCATCTCTTTTATTCCAATTCAGAACTTGCTACTTGCGAAGTAGATTTGCTCAAAATAAAAATCCCTCCCAAACTCTTGTAAAATAAAAAAGGCAAACCTTTCGACCATTTGGTAACCATTATCTACTTAGAACAAGTGATTATTCTCTACCACACAGAAGTATGAATTATGAGATATGCAGGGATGATTTGACGACATACACTTGTTGCAATTTTTTTCTACCGCGAATTGAAATTTTAGGTTGAAACGAATTTTAAAACCGCGACTTGGATTATCGAATAAGATTAGAAAAAAAAAATGTTTTCCCACGTTAGGTGAGTTTTGTTTGCCGGAATCGAAGCCACATTGACTCTTCCTAATGGTGGAATTTAATAAGAACACTGAAATGGTTCGGTTGTTTTTAGTTAAAGTTAAATTATCTAACATAAATTGGCGCAGCCAGGAAACGAACAAACGAACGAAAAAAAAAACACCTAGTTGTTGTGATCTTTAAAATATATTAATATTATAAAATATATGAAGAAAAATAATTGTGTTTAAAAATAAAACAAGTTTTAGTTTCAACAAAATCGTTTACTTGGACACCTTGCGAAACAAGAACAGACAAAATTTGGAGATTTTTTTTTTTGAAATGTTAGAATTTTTTTTCTAGATTTTTGAAATGAAATAAAACTCATTGTGTGTGAAAAAAAGTTGTAAATTTAACTTAAAGCATCGCATAAAACATCAGGAAAAACCAGATCCGGAAAAACTTTTAAACCGACCGCTGAAGAAGAAGAACTAGGAAAACAATCAACTCCAACCGAGGGGCTACTCCAAGACGACATTAAAAAAATAGACAATTCGCAAAAAAACGTATATTAGAATTAAGTAAGTTAAAAAAACAATTTAAGGGAAACCTTAGTAGCTTCCCACTAATCCGAATCCAATTCCTATATCCTCTTTTTCACATTCTCCTCAAATAGCTGATTTAGTCCTAGAAAGCATTGCCTTGAAGAGGCTGAAAAGCCTCTGTTTAATAACTTTGTATTAACAAGGCTACGAGGCAATGATTTCGCGTTGGTTTTAATGCATGCAGTAGTAAGCCTTGAAAACTTAGAAAGCATCCTAAAATTTCCTGCCTTGTAAGACCCTTATCCAAATTACAAATTAACTGAGGCAATGTAGGAAAGAAACAAATGAATCCGTTACTCAATTCGGGTTTGGGTTAAACAGATTACTTAGTAATTGCCAGGAAGAGGCCAAAATAATTTATGGCAAGGATTCTATGCCAATAATTAAGGATCTTGAACTAGCTGCGATACATTCTTTCAAGACAGGGTTGAATAATCTGCCTTTACGTCAGTACGCCATTGGTCTTGATGAAAGCAGTTTAACAGAAACGATCCAAAAGATTTTAAAGCGTGAGCTTATAGATCCTCAATTAGTTTACATGGCTTCCGAATTTCCAAATGCTTTTGGGTCGGTCCAAAACGAAAGAACTTGGCAAAATGGTTTGCAGCCACCAATACGGAGTCAACCCATACCACGATCCTAGGGAATCAAACGTAGCAATCTATTCTTTAAATACCTCTAGTCAACTTGGTCATGAACAAATATCTGCTCCAGTATTGCACCAGTTAAAATCCGGAACTATTTCGTTCCACTATGTATCCCAAAAAAATTAGTGACGGCGTACAAAAATGTCATTTTCCCTACTAACCTTCAATCCCGATTCACTCAATTTTCGGTCGGCATCCAAAACTGTGTGGATAAAACTCTGCCAGTCGCTCTTAAGCATTTTTTGAAAAGCAATTTAAAATAGGTCTTTCAGACGGAGTTCTGGGACGGAAATTTTATACTCACCTAAATCAGTTAATCGTGTGACGGGTGGTCACAAACTTCACGATTGTGTGACGGATGAGTCACAAAGTCAACATTCTTTTTGTGTTTTCGACAGATGGTTGACACAGGGGAACAAGTGTGGACTTCAAACACACCACCCTAAATCCATCCTAAAATTAGTATGGCCTAATGCGCAATAAGTAGTGTCTGGAAGAGGCCAAATTAATTTATGGCAAGGATTCTATGCCAATAATTAAGGATCTTGAACTAGCTGGATACATTCTTTCAAGACAGGGTTGATTAATCTGCCTTTACGTCAGTACGCCATTGGTCTTGATGAAAGCAGTTTAACAGAAACGATCCAAAAGATTTTAAAGCGTGCGCTTATAGATCCTTAATTAGTTTACATGGCTTCCGAATTTCCAAATGCTTTTGGGTCGGTCCAAAACGAAAGAACTTGGCAAAATGGTTTGCAGCCACCAATAGCCCCCGCAACTCAATACGGAGTCAACCCATACCACGATCCTAGGGAATCAAACGCAGCAATCTATTCTTTAAATACCTCTAGTCAACTTGGTCATGAACAAATATCTGCTCCAGTATTGCACCAGTTAAAATCCGGAACTATTTCGTTCCACTATGTATCCCAAAAAATTTTGTGACGGCGTACAAAAATGTCATTTTCCCTACTAACCTTCAATCCCTATTCACTCAATTTTCGGTCGGCATCCAAAACTGTGTGGATAAAACTCTGCCAGTCGCTCTTAAGCATTTTTTGAAAAGCAATTTAAAATAGGTCTTTCAGACGGAGTTCTGGGATGGAAATTTTATACTCACCTAAATCAGTTAATCGTGTGACGGGTGGTCACAAACTTCACGATTGTGTGACGGATGAGTCACAAAGTCAACATTCTGACTATCTTAACGGTATGCTGAACTTCCCTCACTCGACTCGTTCATTTGTCCTTATTCAACCAAGCTATAATTATCTAATCACTGAACGTCATTTTTTTGTCCATGTTTTTTCGCCTGTGGAACTCCCTGTCTATCGCGTTGAGAAGAGAAGGATGCACAAAAAGCTTTATTATTATTTAGCAAATAATTGAAAATACGAAATGATGTTCTCTTTTCTTATTTTTATTTTCTCTTTTTTTTTTTCAATATATGCAAATGCATATATGAAAATATATTGTAAATTTAAATTCATATAATTTTATTACTCAAGTTTACTAAAACTCATAGATATAAAGGCTTACAGATTTTATAAGACACAAACATGTCCTAATTGTAAGTGATTTTGAAATCAATAAAATACAAATACAAATACAAATCCTTTGAAACCCTAAGTACTTTAATACTTATCCATCACCAAAACACGGTAGATGAAATAATGGATATGGTTAGCAAATCATGGCAAGCCACACCCAATTCTCATCACTCCACTCCAACTCAAGTCAGTATTATCAAAAAAAAACAAGACCTTCCTAGTGGAACCAAAATTTCTACATGGGTTTCTGACGAAACTTTAACCCTTTACGAAGTTAGTTCAATCAGTGCGACTACACGTGAAGGAAAGATTATTTACGAATTTAAAATATCACTCCCACATTTGAAGAATTTTCATGTTTATTTTGTCTATATACAACCCGAAACCGATTACTTGCTAATAGATTACGATAAAGAATACTTTAGTAGTCTAAACTGTGATGACTTGGGAAATTGTAAACATCAGGCAAAAACGTTCTTATGTCCAATGATCACTCATCTCTTTTATTCCAATTCAGAACTTGCTACTTGCGAAGTAGATTTGCTCAAAATAAAAATCCCTCCCAAACTCTTGTAAAATAAAAAAGGCAAACCTTTCGACCATTTGGTAACCATTATCTACTTAGAACAAGTGATTATTCTCTACCACACAGAAGTATGAATTATGAGATATGCAGGGATGATTTGACGACATACACTTGTTGCAATTTTTTTCTACCGCGAATTGAAATTTTAGGTTGAAACGAATTTTAAAACCGCGACTTGGATTATCGAATAAGATTAGAAAAAAAAAATGTTTTCCCACGTTAGGTGAGTTTTGTTTGCCGGAATCGAAGCCACATTGACTCTTCCTAATGGTGGAATTTAATAAGAACACTGAAATGGTTCGGTTGTTTTTAGTTAAAGTTAAATTATCTAACATAAATTGGCGCAGCCAGGAAACGAACAAACGAACGAAAAAAAAAACACCTAGTTGTTGTGATCTTTAAAATATATTAATATTATAAAATATATGAAGAAAAATAATTGTGTTTAAAAATAAAACAAGTTTTAGTTTCAACAAAATCGTTTACTTGGACACCTTGCGAAACAAGAACAGACAAAATTTGGAGATTTTTTTTTTTGAAATGTTAGAATTTTTTTTCTAGATTTTTGAAATGAAATAAAACTCATTGTGTGTGAAAAAAAGTTGTAAATTTAACTTAAAGCATCGCATAAAACATCAGGAAAAACCAGATCCGGAAAAACTTTTAAACCGACCGCTGAAGAAGAAGAACTAGGAAAACAATCAACTCCAACCGAGGGGCTACTCCAAGACGACATTAAAAAAATAGACAATTCGCAAAAAAACGTATATTAGAATTAAGTAAGTTAAAAAAACAATTTAAGGGAAACCTTAGTAGCTTCCCACTAATCCGAATCCAATTCCTATATCCTCTTTTTCACATTCTCCTCAAATAGCTGATTTAGTCCTAGAAAGCATTGCCTTGAAGAGGCTGAAAAGCCTCTGTTTAATAACTTTGTATTAACAAGGCTACGAGGCAATGATTTCGCGTTGGTTTTAATGCATGCAGTAGTAAGCCTTGAAAACTTAGAAAGCATCCTAAAATTTCCTGCCTTGTAAGACCCTTATCCAAATTACAAATTAACTGAGGCAATGTAGGAAAGAAACAAATGAATCCGTTACTCAATTCGGGTTTGGGTTAAACAGATTACTTAGTAATTGCCAGGAAGAGGCCAAAATAATTTATGGCAAGGATTCTATGCCAATAATTAAGGATCTTGAACTAGCTGCGATACATTCTTTCAAGACAGGGTTGAATAATCTGCCTTTACGTCAGTACGCCATTGGTCTTGATGAAAGCAGTTTAACAGAAACGATCCAAAAGATTTTAAAGCGTGAGCTTATAGATCCTCAATTAGTTTACATGGCTTCCGAATTTCCAAATGCTTTTGGGTCGGTCCAAAACGAAAGAACTTGGCAAAATGGTTTGCAGCCACCAATACGGAGTCAACCCATACCACGATCCTAGGGAATCAAACGTAGCAATCTATTCTTTAAATACCTCTAGTCAACTTGGTCATGAACAAATATCTGCTCCAGTATTGCACCAGTTAAAATCCGGAACTATTTCGTTCCACTATGTATCCCAAAAAAATTAGTGACGGCGTACAAAAATGTCATTTTCCCTACTAACCTTCAATCCCGATTCACTCAATTTTCGGTCGGCATCCAAAACTGTGTGGATAAAACTCTGCCAGTCGCTCTTAAGCATTTTTTGAAAAGCAATTTAAAATAGGTCTTTCAGACGGAGTTCTGGGACGGAAATTTTATACTCACCTAAATCAGTTAATCGTGTGACGGGTGGTCACAAACTTCACGATTGTGTGACGGATGAGTCACAAAGTCAACATTCGTTTTGTGTTTTCGACAGATGGTTGACACAGGGGAACAAGTGTGGACTTCAAACACACCACCCTAAATCCATCCTAAAATTAGTATGGCCTAATGCGCAATAAGTAGTGTCTGGAAGAGGCCAAATTAATTTATGGCAAGGATTCTATGCCAATAATTAAGGATCTTGAACTAGCTGGATACATTCTTTCAAGACAGGGTTGATTAATCTGCCTTTACGTCAGTACGCCATTGGTCTTGATGAAAGCAGTTTAACAGAAACGATCCAAAAGATTTTTAAGCGTGCGCTTATAGATCCTTAATTAGTTTACATGGCTTCCGAATTTCCAAATGCTTTTGGGTCGGTCCAAAACGAAAGAACTTGGCAAAATGGTTTGCAGCCACCAATAGCCCCCGCAACTCAATACGGAGTCAACCCATACCACGATCCTAGGGAATCAAACGCAGCAATCTATTCTTTAAATACCTCTAGTCAACTTGGTCATGAACAAATATCTGCTCCAGTATTGCACCAGTTAAAATCCGGAACTATTTCGTTCCACTATGTATCCCAAAAAATTTTGTGACGGCGTACAAAAATGTCATTTTCCCTACTAACCTTCAATCCCTATTCACTCAATTTTCGGTCGGCATCCAAAACTGTGTGGATAAAACTCTGCCAGTCGCTCTTAAGCATTTTTTGAAAAGCAATTTAAAATAGGTCTTTCAGACGGAGTTCTGGGATGGAAATTTTATACTCACCTAAATCAGTTAATCGTGTGACGGGTGGTCACAAACTTCACGATTGTGTGACGGATGAGTCACAAAGTCAACATTCTTTTTGTGTTTTCGACAGATGGTTGACACAGGGGAACTAAACTGGATAATCCTGACCTTTGTTTAACTACAAGTGTGGACTTCAAACACACCACCCTAAATCCACCCTAAAATTAGTATGGCCTAATGCGCAATAAGTAGTGTCTGGAACACAAAAGAGAAATCACCTTGCGACGTGTTTCCCTTTGCCCTAAATTTTTCGCGAGAAGGTCTACGGGTTGTAAATTATTCAAAACTTCGTGTAAACTCTAAACATCAAATCATGTGTCGCCGTTTTGTTTGGTATATGGCATATCTCATCAAGCACAGTGCTTTCTTTTTAATCCGGGCCGTTTTGGACTCAGAAGTTTAATTCATGACTGTTTTTATAATTTTTTTTTTTAAATTATTAAGAAAGAAAATAATCCGAAAGTTTAGTGAATTTAAAAAAGAAATAGTATAAATAACTATGATAATAATTTTTTTAAATAAATAACTGATAATCATTTTTTTCGTTGTTGGAAAAAAAGCATACTTATAAAGGTTTCCCATTAACTCTCTAAATAAAAGTATGCAAACCTATTTACCTAAAACAACACTTTGTTTTTGAGGTACACCCTGTACTGGAATAATTTTCTTGCAACATAAATCATTTAAATTTTAAAAAGCGAATTCTTTCAATAAAATCAAACATACTCTTCTTAAACCCACCCTCAAACCTGAGCTATCGGTTACAGCACTATATTTGTTGTCGGCTATGAAGTATTCTTTTTTTAATCAAACGCACCGGAATACATAATTTTGTTTGCTTATCGATTATCGTCATCGTCATCATCATTCTTATTTGTTGCATTTAAGTTGTGCGGTTTGTTCCTTTTTCTTGCATTTTTAGTTATAATAATTTCGTTCATTTCTAAAAAGTGCATAGTTCGTGTTTGTTAAGAAATAAATAAAAAGAAGAATATTTCCCACCAATTGGCGCCCAACGTTGGGCTTGAAATGTTCCCTGGTTTTAATAAAAAAAACATTCAATCCTTGATATTACTTATCAATGAATGTGATCTTTTTGTGCTATTCTTTGGTGTTTCTTAAGTCAGTTTTTTTGTTGCTTAAGACTAATTGCCGCAATCGCCAGTCATTGTTTGCTAGGGAGGATGTCAAGGTCAAGGCATTCTTGGATCCAAATTATCAAAAGTGAAAGGTTTGACGCTTTTTTTCTCTACATAACAAGGTAAGGTGTAACCATTAAAGGGCTGCAACTTTTGTTTTTTTTTTTATCATTTTCATTTTTATTCGATCTTTATTATTATTATTTTTATAATTTTCTTATTCCGATTTGGATTTTGCATTTTGTTATTTAACGTAATTTTGATTTATATTTTTAATTTTTATTTTCCATAATTTTTTTTTTTTTGGGTGACAATTTTCCTTTTTTTATTTGTGAGTCGATTCTATCTCATTCTCTATTATAATTTGTTTTGAGTGTTTCGAACCTAAAATTATTGTTCCGTTTCAGGTTTTTTTTTTTTACTTTTTCCTATTTCTATTCTTAACGGTCTGGCGTTTTTGTGTGGCTGTTTTGATTTTTTTTGTAAATCTTTTTCTAGTTCAATAACATATTCGAGTTTTATTTTTAAAATTGTTTTTGAATGGGTTTCAGGTCAATCAAAACAAATATTTTACTTTGTCACAACGTTTCGTCCATGATTATTGATAAAATGTTAAAGAATTTTTACAAAAATATTCACAAGACAATAAGCCCTTACAATAATTGTTAATAGGAGTAACACATTATAACAGGAAAAACTGTCTCAGTTTTAAAAAAAATTGAAATAAATTCTTTTTATTTTTTGTTTCCAAAAAGGCGAGTTTTAAATATGTATATTTTTTTAATTGTATTGTAATATTATATAATTATATAATTTTTCTTTGAAAAAATGTACAGCACATTATTGGAAATATTGCCGTTATTTAAAATTTTTTTATTTTAAGTTATTTTTTTTTAATTGCTTCGGCCACCCAAAATGGGAGAAAATAGACCCCCTTCCTACAGTAAAAAAAAATACTTGTAATTATCTGTTCTATACAAATGATAAATTTCGAAAAATGGCGCCCCTACCGCCTAAATTGTAAAAAATGCTTGTTTCCAAGGGTTCTACTAAAATCCGTTATTATTTCTCGTCACCTGAGTTATCGTACTCTGGCAAAATTCATCATCAACGCGACATCCACTACAACCATCACCATCACCAGCCGCACCGATCCTAGCACAGCCATCAACCCAGCCTTCACTCAACTGACTATCAACTGCTATCTTTTTTTTTACTTTTTAATGATTTTTATTTAACTTTTACTTATAACTAATTACATGCTAGACAAAACATCTTAAAACTAGCTAAAACTTTCAACTTTAATTAATTAACTGGCCTTATGCGTAAATTGCCTTTCGGCCTAAAAAATAAATAAGCAACTGCTCACCTAGCTTAAAATACCTAAGACATAAGTCGACCATAGGCGATTTGTCGTTTATGTCGACTGAAATAATTAGTTTTAATTAAGCTACCAGAATTGGTGGATCTGATTAAGAGCTTCCTTCCGATCCCGGTCGGGCACTATTGAAACGAAGGCTGACGTGATAGATCAACCGAATTTCCGATCTATCCTTAATCAGCCCTCGACTATCAAGGTATACAAAAGCCTCAGGCGGGATTAAACCACTCAAACGTGTACTTTCATAATATTCATTTTGGGGGTAGTACACCCCGAAGATTTGTCCATTAGTTGAGGTCATCGCCTTGCAATGTGTCCGCAAATGAGCTTAACTAAACAGTTGTCTATCCTGTTTGTATTACCCTTCTGCCATGATCTTCTCTATCCAATTTGCAAAACAAATTATATGGTTATTATCAAAACATTGGAGGCTTGCGCACAAAAATGACCGAACTTACTTACTTACATAGGGAGCGCTACAGTTCGGGACGAACCTAGGCCTCAACCAACATGCCTCTCCAGCCGGTTCGTTCTTTGACTAGCTGCCTCCAGTTTCGCACTCCAAGTTGGTTGAGGTCGTCCTCCCTTTGAGCGCGCCACCTAAGGCGAGGTCTTCCTTGACTGCGTCTACCCTCTGGGATGGAATCGAAGATCCTGCGTGCCGGAGCATTGTGTTCATTCGCTCTACATGACCTAGCCATCTTAAACGTGATATGCGTATTTTTTTACCAGGTTAATATCGCTGTACAGTTCGTATAGTTCTTGGTTGAACCTTCTCCTCCAAAGCCCGTCAACGCAGATATGGCCAACAATGCTCCGAAGAATCTTACGCTCGAAACCAATAAGGATATCTTCATCGGCTTTTGATAGAGTCCATGCCTCGGCGCCATAGAGCAGGACTGGGATGATTCGGATCTTATACAGTGTCTCCTTTGTCTTTCGAGAGAGGGCTTTGCTACTCAATTGCCTTCCTAGCCCATAGAAACAGTGATTGGCAAGAGTAATTCTTCTCTTTATTTCTGACGAGATGTTGTTGCCAGATGTTATAGCGGGTCCGAGGTACACAAAGTCCCTAACTAAATCAAAGTTGTGCTTATCTATTGTGATGTTTTGTCCAATCGGCCTGAGTTTTGTCCTTTTTTGGTGGAAAGCAGATACTTATTTTGGCCTCATTGACTGCTAGTCCCATCTTCGCCGCTTCAGCTTCAATGCTAGCAAACGTTCCACTGACAGCTCGCTGAGTTCTGCCAATGATGTCTATGTCGTCAGCGTATGCTAGCAATTGCACAGACTTGAAAAAAATTGTCCCACTACAATTAACTTGCGAGTTTCTTATAATTTTTTCAAGTGTCACCTTGTCGGAATCCTTTTTTGACGTCAAAAGCTTCTGTGAGGTCAGAACCAACCTTGACGGAGCAGCGAGAGTTCTCCATCGTTACCCTGCACAGTCGGACGAGTTTTGTGGGGATGCCAAAACCTGTTGGGTATCGATTTGGAATTCTAGGGTAGTTTCCAGGATATTCTGTAGTCTGAATCGACACTGATAGGGGCCAATCAGGTTGCTGACGAAATGTTTCAGGCGTTCACATAGTACAGCAGAGAGGATCTTGTAGGCGATATTCAGGAGACTTATTCCTCTAAAGTTGGCGCAGTTTAGAGGGTCTCCTTTCTTGTGGATCGGGCAAACGATGCTGATGTTCCATTCATCAGAAATACTTTCTTCTGACCAAACTTTAGAGATGAGTTGGTGTATGCACTTTAAAAAGTTCGACGGTTTAACCGTCAGGTCCAGCAGCTTTGTTGTTTTTTAGTTTAGATATTGCTATCCTCACTTCATTTTGGTCAGGTGAACGGAAGTTTGGCTATTGTAGTATTCACTACATGCACCCCAAATTATATCGATTGCTTCTCTGTCTTAATCGCATGCAAGATCATTCCCAGCATTTGCATACTATTTCTAAAACCATAAATTATGATGCACATACATACCAGCGGTATAATAAAGTATTCAACTTTATTAACGTACGCTCGCCGTCGGCTAAACAAAATCCATAGACTATGTGACATACGAGGCGATGACAAATCCCAATGCATTTAAGCAGAACATTCTGCTTACATCGCATTGGCAGTGGATGACACAACTCATGATATTATAAGTGGGTTAATGCTTATCTATAGGGAAGTGATTGTACTGGTGCCAGTGCACTATTAATATGTCATCATCGACTGGTTATGGGAATTATGCAATATAAAATAAGCAATGATAAGACAATTGCATAGGAATATTGGGATCACCAATGAAAATGCATGCGACCAATAATAAGTATTGAGGACTTATCGATATCCAAGAATTTGTATAAAAAGAGTGGTTGGAAGGAGTAATGTCTGAGAGTAACTCCAGAATTCATAGATAACGGTCGAAGCCATTTGCCTAAGACAGCGGACCTAGTTAACTATAAGCTTCATATAATAAATAAATACTTAAGACCATTAGTAGCAGCCTCGCTTAGACAGCGGGCTTTTGGAATTTAAAATCAAGTGTTTTATTTGAATACCTCTCCAGTTACGCACTCTTCCCTCGTAAGAGGAAGCACGGTGAGATATCGTTACAACACTATCATCGTCCATGTTGAATGGCTCATTCAGCCTGACAGCGGGATTTTGGTCTTCATCGCCGTTTAATAGTCTGCAGAAATGGTCCTTCCATATACTCAGCACCGACTGTGACTCTTTTACGATGTTTCCATTCATATCTCTATAGGCTTCTGTGTGGGTTTTTTCCTTGGCACGTTCTTTTTACCTGTTGGTAAAACTTCCGCACGTTGTTCCTGGAGTAGCATCTCGCAATATCTTCGATTGCGCACTTCTCATGCTCTCTCTTTTTCTTTTGGAGAAGGCGGTGTTCTTCCCGTCTTTTCTATTCGTAGAGCTCGCGAGCAGCTCTCAACTTTCTTTGCAGCGCCGCTTTATATGCCTCTGGTTGGGCTGCATGGGCCTGCTTGCATTCTTCATCGAACCAGAGGTTTCGTGGTGATGGTCTGGTGAAACCAAGCATATCAGTTGCGGCATCTCTGATGGCTTGTTGGCAGTGTTGTCACTGGTATTTGGCACTTGCGCTGATCGAAACATAATTGTTAAAAGGAGTAACACATTATAACAGGAAAAACTTTCTCAGTTTTAAAAAAAATTGAAATAAATTCTTTTTATTTTTTGTTTCCAAAAAGGCGAGTTTTAAATATGTATATTTTTTTAATTGTATTGTAATATTATATAATTATATAATTTTTCTTTGAAAAAATGTACAGCACATTATTGGAAATATTGCCGTTATTTCAAATTTTTTTTATTTTAAGTTTTTTTTTTTTAATTGCTTCGGCCACCAAAAATGGGAGAAAATAGACCCCCTTCCTACAGTAAAAAATAAATACTTGTAATTATCTGTTCTATACAAATGATAAATTTCGAAAAATGTCGCCCCTACCGCCTAAATTGTAAAAAATGCTTGTTTCCAAGGGTTCTACTAAAATCCGTTATTATTTCTCGTCACCTGAGTTATCGTACTCTGGCAAAATTCATCATCAATGCGACATCCACTACAACCATCACCATCACCACCCGCACCGATCCTAGCACAGCCATCAACCCAGCCTTCACTCAACTGACTATCAACTGCTATCTTTTTTTTTACTTTTTAATGATTTTTATTTAACTTTTACTTATAACTAATTACATGCTAGACAAAACATCTTAAAACTAGCTAAAACTTTCAACTTTAATTAATTAACTGGCCTTATGCGTGCGCTCTAAACTAATCTCTAACCTAATTTAAATTGCCTTTCGGCCTAAAAATAAATAAGCAACTGCTAACCTAGCTTAAAATACCTAAGACATAAGTCGACCATAGGCGATTTGTCGTTTATGTTGACTGAAATAAGTAGTTTTAATTAAGCTACCAGAATTGGTGGATCTGATTAAGAGCTTCCTTCCGATCCCGGTCGGGCACTATTGAAACGAAGGCTGACGTGATAAATCAACCGAATTTCCGATCTATCCTTAATCAGCCCTCGACTATCAAGGTATACAAAAGCCTCAGGCGGGATTAAACCACTCAAACGTGTACTTTCATAATATTCATTTTGGGGGTAGTACACCCCGAAGATTTGTCCATTAGTTGAGGTCATCGCCTTGCAATGTGTCCGCAAATGAGCTTAACTAAACAGTTGTCTATCCTGTTTGTATTACCCTTCTGCCATGATCTTCTCTATCCAATTTGCAAAACAAATTATATGGTAATTATCAAAACATTGGAGGCTTGCGCACAAAAATTCAACAAATTTTTTTATCTTCATCATCTAAACAATATGATTGTATTGCGCTGACCGAACTTACTTACTTACATAGGGAGCGCTACAGTTCGGGACGAACCTAGGCCTCAACCAACATGCCTCTCCAGCCGGTTCGTTCTTTGACTAGCTGCCTCCAGTTTCGCACTCCAAGTTGGTTGAGGTCGTCCTCCACTTGAGCGCGCCACCTAAGGCGAGGTCTTCCTTGACAACGTCTACCCTCTGGGATGGAATCGAAGATCCTGCGTGCCGGAGCATTGTTTTCATTCGCTCTACATGACCTAGCCATCTTAAACGTGATATGCGTATTTTTTTACCAGGTTAATATCGCTGTACAGTTCGTATAGTTCTTGGTTGAACCTTCTCCTCCAAAGCCCGTCAACGTAGATATGGCCAACAATGCTCCGAAGAATCTTACGCTCGAAACCAATAAGGATATCTTCATCGGCTTTTGATAGAGTCCATGCCTCGGCGCCATAGAGCAGGACTGGGATGATTCGGATCTTATACAGTGTCTCCTTTGTCTTTCGAGAGAGGGCTTTGCTACTCAATTGCCTTCCTAGCCCATAGAAACAGTGATTGGCAAGAGTAATTCTTCTCTTTATTTCTGACGAGATGTTGTTGTCAGATGTTATAGCGGGTCCGAGGTACACAAAGTCCCTAACTAAATCAAAGTTGTGCTTATCTATTGTGATGTTTTGTCCAATCGGCCTGTGTTTTGTCCTTTTTTGGTGGAAAGCAGATACTTATTTTGGCCTCATTGACTGCTAGTCCCATCTTCGCCGCTTCAGCTTCAATGCTAGCAAACGTTCCACTGACAGCTCGCTGAGTTCTGCCAATGATGTCTATGTCGTCAGCGTATGCTAGCAATTGCACAGACTTGAAAAAAATTGTCCCACTACAATTAACTTGCGAGTTTCTTATAATTTTTTCAAGTGTCACCTTGTCGGAATCCTTTTTTGACGTCAAAAGCTTCTGTGAGGTCAGAACCAACCTTGACGGAGCAGTTTTAAAAAAAATTGAAATAAATTCTTTTTATTTTTTGTTTCCAAAAAGGCGAGTTTTAAATATGTATATTTTTTTAATTGTATTGTAATATTATATAATTATATAATTTTTCTTTGAAAAAATGTACAGCACATTATTGGAAATATTGCCGTTATTTCAAATTTTTTTTATTTTAAGTTTTTTTTTTTTAATTGCTTCGGCCACCAAAAATGGGAGAAAATAGACCCCCTTCCTACAGTAAAAAATAAATACTTGTAATTATCTGTTCTATACAAATGATAAATTTCGAAAAATGTCGCCCCTACCGCCTAAATTGTAAAAAATGCTTGTTTCCAAGGGTTCTACTAAAATCCGTTATTATTTCTCGTCAGCTGAGTTATCGTACTCTGGCAAAATTCATCATCAATGCGACATCCACTACAACCATCACCATCACCACCCGCACCGATCCTAGCACAGCCATCAACCCAGCCTTCACTCAACTGACTATCAACTGCTATCTTTTTTTTTACTTTTTAATGATTTTTATTTAACTTTTACTTATAACTAATTACATGCTAGACAAAACATCTTAAAACTAGCTAAAACTTTCAACTTTAATTAATTAACTGGCCTTATGCGTGCGCTCTAAACTAATCTCTAACCTAATTTAAATTGCCTTTCGGCCTAAAAATAAATAAGCAACTGCTAACCTAGCTTAAAATACCTAAGACATAAGTCGACCATAGGCGATTTGTCGTTTATGTCGACTGAAATAAGTAGTTTTAATTAAGCTACCAGAATTGGTGGATCTGATTAAGAGCTTCCTTCCGATCCCGGTCGGGCACTATTGAAACGAAGGCTGACGTGATAAATCAACCGAATTTCCGATCTATCCTTAATCAGCCCTCGACTATCAAGGTATACAAAAGCCTCAGGCGGGATTAAACCACTCAAACGTGTACTTTCATAATATTCATTTTGGGGGTAGTACACCCCGAAGATTTGTCCATTAGTTGAGGTCATCGCCTTGCAATGTGTCCGCAAATGAGCTTAACTAAACAGTTGTCTATCCTGTTTGTATTACCCTTCTGCCATGATCTTCTCTATCCAATTTGCAAAACAAATTATATGGTAATTATCAAAACATTGGAGGCTTGCGCACAAAAATGCAACAAATTTTTTTATCTTCATCATCTAAACAATATGATTGTATTGCGCTGACCGAACTTACTTACTTACATAGGGAGCGCTACAGTTCGGGACGAACCTAGGCCTCAACCAACATGCCTCTCCAGCCGGTTCGTTCTTTGACTAGCTGCCTCCAGTTTCGCACTCCAAGTTGGTTGAGGTCGTCCTCCACTTGAGCGCGCCACCTAAGGCGAGGTCTTCCTTGACAACGTCTACCCTCTGGGATGGAATCGAAGATCCTGCGTGCCGGAGCATTGTTTTCATTCGCTCTACATGACCTAGCCATCTTAAACGTGATATGCGTATTTTTTTACCAGGTTAATATCGCTGTACAGTTCGTATAGTTCTTGGTTGAACCTTCTCCTCCAAAGCCCGTCAACGTAGATATGGCCAACAATGCTCCGAAGAATCTTACGCTCGAAACCAATAAGGATATCTTCATCGGCTTTTGATAGAGTCCATGCCTCGGCGCCATAGAGCAGGACTGGGATGATTCGGATCTTATACAGTGTCTCCTTTGTCTTTCGAGAGAGGGCTTTGCTACTCAATTGCCTTCCTAGCCCATAGAAACAGTGATTGGCAAGAGTAATTCTTCTCTTTATTTCTGACGAGATGTTGTTGTCAGATGTTATAGCGGGTCCGAGGTACACAAAGTCCCTAACTAAATCAAAGTTGTGCTTATCTATTGTGATGTTTTGTCCAATCGGCCTGTGTTTTGTCCTTTTTTGGTGGAAAGCAGATACTTATTTTGGCCTCATTGACTGCTAGTCCCATCTTCGCCGCTTCAGCTTCAATGCTAGCAAACGTTCCACTGACAGCTCGCTGAGTTCTGCCAATGATGTCTATGTCGTCAGCGTATGCTAGCAATTGCACAGACTTGAAAAAAATTGTCCCACTACAATTAACTTGCGAGTTTCTTATAATTTTTTCAAGTGTCACCTTGTCGGAATCCTTTTTTGACGTCAAAAGCTTCTGTGAGGTCAGAACCAACCTTGACGGAGCAGCGAGAGTTCTCCATCGTTACCCTGCACAGTCGAACGAGTTTTGTGTGGATGCCAAAACCTGTTGGGTATCGATTTGGAATTCTAGGGTAGTTTCCAGGATATTCTGTAGTCTGAATCGACACTGATAGGGGCCAATCAGGTTGCTGACGAAATGTTTCAGGCGTTCACATAGTACAGCAGAGAGGATCTTGTAGGCGATATTCAGGAGACTTATTCCTCTAAAGTTGGCGCAGTTTAGAGGGTCTCCTTTCTTGTGGATCGGGCAAACGATGCTGAGGTTCCATTCATCAGAAATACTTTCTTCTGACCAAACTTTAGAGATGAGTTGGTGTATGCACTTTAAAAAGTTCGACGGTTTAACCGTCAGGTCCAGCAGCTTTGTTGTTTTTTAGTTTAGATATTGCTATCCTCACTTCATTTTGGTCAGGTGAACGGAAGTTTGGCTATTGTAGTATTCACTACATGCACCCCAAATTATATCGATTGCTTCTCTGTCTTAATCGCATGCAAGATCATTCCCAGCATTTGCATACTATTTCTAAAACCATAAATTATGATGCACATACATACCAGCGGTATAATAAAGTATTCAACTTTATTAACGTACGCTCGCCGTCGGCTAAACAAAATCCATAGACTATGTGACATACGAGGCGATGACAAATCCCAATGCATTTAAGCAGAACATTCTGCTTACATCGCATTGGCAGTGGATGACACAACTCATGATATTATAAGTGGGTTAATGCTGACCTATAGGGAAGTGATTGTACTGGTGCCAGTGCACTATTAATATGTCATCATCGACTGGTTATGGGAATTATGCAATATAAAATAAGCAATGATAAGACAATTGCATAGGAATATTGGGATCACCAATGAAAATGCATGCGACCAATAATAAGTATTGAGGACTGATCGATATCCAAGAATTTGTATAAAAAGAGTGGTTGGAAGGAGTAATGTCAGAGAGTAACTCCAGAATTCATAGATAACGGTCGCAGCCATTTGCCTAAGACAGCGGACCTAGTTAACTATAAGCTTCATATAATAAATAAATACTTAAGGCCATTAGTAGCAGCCTCGCTTAGACAGCGGGCTTTTGGAATTTAAAATCAAGTGTTTTATTTGAATACCTCTCCGGTTACGCACTCTTCCCTCGTAAGAGGAAGCACGGTGAGATATCGTTACAACACTATCATCGTCCATGTTGAATGGCTCATTCAGCCTGACAGCGGGATTTTGGTCTTCATCGCCGTTTAATAGTCTGCAGAAATGGTCCTTCCATATACTCAGCACCGACTGTGACTCTTTTACGATGTTTCCATTCATATCTCTATAGGCTTCTGTGTGGGTTTTTTCCTTGGCACGTTCTTTTTACCTGTTGGTAAAACTTCCGCACGTTGTTCCTGGAGTAGCATCTCGCAATATCTTCGATTGCGCACTTCTCATGCTCTCTCTTTTTCTTTTGGAGAAGGCGGTGTTCTTCCCGTCTTTTCTATTCGTAGAGCTCGCGAGCAGCTCTCAACTTTCTTTGCAGCGCCGCTTTATATGCCTCTGGTTGGGCTGCATGGGCCTGCTTGCATTCTTCATCGAACCAGAGGTTTCGTGGTGATGGTCTGGTGAAACCAAGCATATCAGTTGCGGCATCTCTGATGGCTTGTTGGCAGTGTTGTCACTGGTATTTGGCACTTGCGCTGATCGAAACATAATTGTTAAAAGGAGTAACACATTATAACAGGAAAAACTTTCTCAGTTTTAAAAAAAATTGAAATAAATTCTTTTTATTTTTTGTTTCCAAAAAGGCGAGTTTTAAATATGTATATTTTTTTAATTGTATTGTAATATTATATAATTATATAATTTTTCTTTGAAAAAATGTACAGCACATTATTGGAAATATTGCCGTTATTTCAAATTTTTTTTATTTTAAGTTTTTTTTTTTAATTGCTTCGGCCACCAAAAATGGGAGAAAATAGACCCCCTTCCTACAGTAAAAAATAAATACTTGTAATTATCTGTTCTATACAAATGATAAATTTCGAAAAATGTCGCCCCTACCGCCTAAATTGTAAAAAATGCTTGTTTCCAAGGGTTCTACTAAAATCCGTTATTATTTCTCGTCACCTGAGTTATCGTACTCTGGCAAAATTCATCATCAATGCGACATCCACTACAACCATCACCATCACCACCCGCACCGATCCTAGCACAGCCATCAACCCAGCCTTCACTCAACTGACTATCAACTGCTATCTTTTTTTTTACTTTTTAATGATTTTTATTTAACTTTTACTTATAACTAATTACATGCTAGACAAAACATCTTAAAACTAGCTAAAACTTTCAACTTTAATTAATTAACTGGCCTTATGCGTGCGCTCTAAACTAATCTCTAACCTAATTTAAATTGCCTTTCGGCCTAAAAATAAATAAGCAACTGCTAACCTAGCTTAAAATACCTAAGACATAAGTCGACCATAGGCGATTTGTCGTTTATGTTGACTGAAATAAGTAGTTTTAATTAAGCTACCAGAATTGGTGGATCTGATTAAGAGCTTCCTTCCGATCCCGGTCGGGCACTATTGAAACGAAGGCTGACGTGATAAATCAACCGAATTTCCGATCTATCCTTAATCAGCCCTCGACTATCAAGGTATACAAAAGCCTCAGGCGGGATTAAACCACTCAAACGTGTACTTTCATAATATTCATTTTGGGGGTAGTACACCCCGAAGATTTGTCCATTAGTTGAGGTCATCGCCTTGCAATGTGTCCGCAAATGAGCTTAACTAAACAGTTGTCTATCCTGTTTGTATTACCCTTCTGCCATGATCTTCTCTATCCAATTTGCAAAACAAATTATATGGTAATTATCAAAACATTGGAGGCTTGCGCACAAAAATTCAACAAATTTTTTTATCTTCATCATCTAAACAATATGATTGTATTGCGCTGACCGAACTTACTTACTTACATAGGGAGCGCTACAGTTCGGGACGAACCTAGGCCTCAACCAACATGCCTCTCCAGCCGGTTCGTTCTTTGACTAGCTGCCTCCAGTTTCGCACTCCAAGTTGGTTGAGGTCGTCCTCCACTTGAGCGCGCCACCTAAGGCGAGGTCTTCCTTGACTGCGTCTACCCTCTGGGATGGAATCGAAGATCCTGCGTGCCGGAGCATTGTGTTCATTCGCTCTACATGACCTAGCCATCTTAAACGTGATATGCGTATTTTTTTACCAGGTTAATATCGCTGTACAGTTCGTATAGTTCTTGGTTGAACCTTCTCCTCCAAAGTCCGTCAACGCAGATATGGCCAACAATGCTCCGAAGAATCTTACGCTCGAAACCAATAAGGATATCTTCATCGGCTTTTGATAGAGTCCATGCCTCGGCGCCATAGAGCAGGACTGGGATGATTCGGATCTTATACAGTGTCTCCTTTGTCTTTCGAGAGAGGGCTTTGCTACTCAATTGCCTTCCTAGCCCATAGAAACAGTGATTGGCAAGAGTAATTCTTCTCTTTATTTCTGACGAGATGTTGTTGCCAGATGTTATAGCGGGTCCGAGGTACACAAAGTCCCTAACTAAATCAAAGTTGTGCTTATCTATTGTGATGTTTTGTCCAATCGGCCTGAGTTTTGTCCTTTTTTGGTGGAAAGCAGATACTTATTTTGGCCTCATTGACTGCTAGTCCCATCTTCGCCGCTTCAGCTTCAATGCTAGCAAACGTTCCACTGACAGCTCGCTGAGTTCTGCCAATGATGTCTATGTCGTCAGCGTATGCTAGCAATTGCACAGACTTGAAAAAAATTGTCCCACTACAATTAACTTGCGAGTTTCTTATAATTTTTTCAAGTGTCACCTTGTCGGAATCCTTTTTTGACGTCAAAAGCTTCTGTGAGGTCAGAACCAACCTTGACGGAGCAGCGAGAGTTCTCCATCGTTACCCTGCACAGTCGGACGAGTTTTGTGGGGATGCCAAAACCTGTTGGGTATCGATTTGGAATTCTAGGGTAGTTTCCAGGATATTCTGTAGTCTGAATCGACACTGATAGGGGCCAATCAGGTTGCTGACGAAATGTTTCAGGCGTTCACATAGTACAGCAGAGAGGATCTTGTAGGCGATATTCAGGAGACTTATTCCTCTAAAGTTGGCGCAGTTTAGAGGGTCTCCTTTCTTGTGGATCGGGCAAACGATGCTGAGGTTCCATTCATCAGAAATACTTTCTTCTGACCAAACTTTAGAGATGAGTTGGTGTATGCACTTTAAAAAGTTCGACGGTTTAACCGTCAGGTCCAGCAGCTTTGTTGTTTTTTAGTTTAGATATTGCTATCCTCACTTCATTTTGGTCAGGTGAACGGAAGTTTGGCTATTGTAGTATTCACTACATGCACCCCAAATTATATCGATTGCTTCTCTGTCTTAATCGCATGCAAGATCATTCCCAGCATTTGCATACTATTTCTAAAACCATAAATTATGATGCACATACATACCAGCGGTATAATAAAGTATTCAACTTTATTAACGTACGCTCGCCGTCGGCTAAACAAAATCCATAGACTATGTGACATACGAGGCGATGACAAATCCCAATGCATTTAAGCAGAACATTCTGCTTACATCGCATTGGCAGTGGATGACACAACTCATGATATTATAAGTGGGTTAATGCTTATCTATAGGGAAGTGATTGTACTGGTGCCAGTGCACTATTAATATGTCATCATCGACTGGTTATGGGAATTATGCAATATAAAATAAGCAATGATAAGACAATTGCATAGGAATATTGGGATCACCAATGAAAATGCATGCGACCAATAATAAGTATTGAGGACTTATCGATATCCAAGAATTTGTATAAAAAGAGTGGTTGGAAGGAGTAATGTCTGAGAGTAACTCCAGAATTCATAGATAACGGTCGAAGCCATTTGCCTAAGACAGCGGACCTAGTTAACTATAAGCTTCATATAATAAATAAATACTTAAGACCATTAGTAGCAGCCTCGCTTAGACAGCGGGCTTTTGGAATTTAAAATCAAGTGTTTTATTTGAATACCTCTCCAGTTACGCACTCTTCCCTCGTAAGAGGAAGCACGGTGAGATATCGTTACAACACTATCATCGTCCATGTTGAATGGCTCATTCAGCCTGACAGCGGGATTTTGGTCTTCATCGCCGTTTAATAGTCTGCAGAAATGGTCCTTCCATATACTCAGCACCGACTGTGACTCTTTTACGATGTTTCCATTCATATCTCTATAGGCTTCTGTGTGGGTTTTTTCCTTGGCACGTTCTTTTTACCTGTTGGTAAAACTTCCGCACGTTGTTCCTGGAGTAGCATCTCGCAATATCTTCGATTGCGCACTTCTCATGCTCTCTCTTTTTCTTTTGGAGAAGGCGGTGTTCTTCCCGTCTTTTCTATTCGTAGAGCTCGCGAGCAGCTCTCAACTTTCTTTGCAGCGCCGCTTTATATGCCTCTGGTTGGGCTGCATGGGCCTGCTTGCATTCTTCATCGAACCAGAGGTTTCGTGGTGATGGTCTGGTGAAACCAAGCATATCAGTTGCGGCATCTCTGATGGCTTGTTGGCAGTGTTGTCACTGGTATTTGGCACTTGCGCTGATCGAAACATAATTGTTAAAAGGAGTAACACATTATAACAGGAAAAACTTTCTCAGTTTTAAAAAAAATTGAAATAAATTCTTTTTATTTTTTGTTTCCAAAAAGGCGAGTTTTAAATATGTATATTTTTTTAATTGTATTGTAATATTATATAATTATATAATTTTTCTTTGAAAAAATGTACAGCACATTATTGGAAATATTGCCGTTATTTCAAATTTTTTTTATTTTAAGTTTTTTTTTTTTAATTGCTTCGGCCACCAAAAATGGGAGAAAATAGACCCCCTTCCTACAGTAAAAAATAAATACTTGTAATTATCTGTTCTATACAAATGATAAATTTCGAAAAATGTCGCCCCTACCGCCTAAATTGTAAAAAATGCTTGTTTCCAAGGGTTCTACTAAAATCCGTTATTATTTCTCGTCACCTGAGTTATCATACTCTGGCAAAATTCATCATCAATGCGACATCCACTACAACCATCACCATCACCACCCGCACCGATCCTAGCACAGCCATCAACCCAGCCTTCACTCAACTGACTATCAACTGCTATCTTTTTTTTTACTTTTTAATGATTTTTATTTAACTTTTACTTATAACTAATTACATGCTAGACAAAACATCTTAAAACTAGCTAAAACTTTCAACTTTAATTAATTAACTGGCCTTATGCGTGCGCTCTAAACTAATCTCTAACCTAATTTAAATTGCCTTTCGGCCTAAAAATAAATAAGCAACTGCTAACCTAGCTTAAAATACCTAAGACATAAGTCGACCATAGGCGATTTGTCGTTTATGTTGACTGAAATAAGTAGTTTTAATTAAGCTACCAGAATTGGTGGATCTGATTAAGAGCTTCCTTCCGATCCCGGTCGGGCACTATTGAAACGAAGGCTGACGTGATAAATCAACCGAATTTCCGATCTATCCTTAATCAGCCCTCGACTATCAAGGTATACAAAAGCCTCAGGCGGGATTAAACCACTCAAACGTGTACTTTCATAATATTCATTTTGGGGGTAGTACACCCCGAAGATTTGTCCATTAGTTGAGGTCATCGCCTTGCAATGTGTCCGCAAATGAGCTTAACTAAACAGTTGTCTATCCTGTTTGTATTACCCTTCTGCCATGATCTTCTCTATCCAATTTGCAAAACAAATTATATGGTAATTATCAAAACATTGGAGGCTTGCGCACAAAAATTCAACAAATTTTTTTATCTTCATCATCTAAACAATATGATTGTATTGCGCTGACCGAACTTACTTACTTACATAGGGAGCGCTACAGTTCGGGACGAACCTAGGCCTCAACCAACATGCCTCTCCAGCCGGTTCGTTCTTTGACTAGCTGCCTCCAGTTTCGCACTCCAAGTTGGTTGAGGTCGTCCTCCACTTGAGCGCGCCACCTAAGGCGAGGTCTTCCTTGACAACGTCTACCCTCTGGGATGGAATCGAAGATCCTGCGTGCCGGAGCATTGTTTTCATTCGCTCTACATGACCTAGCCATCTTAAACGTGATATGCGTATTTTTTTACCAGGTTAATATCGCTGTACAGTTCGTATAGTTCTTGGTTGAACCTTCTCCTCCAAAGCCCGTCAACGTAGATATGGCCAACAATGCTCCGAAGAATCTTACGCTCGAAACCAATAAGGATATCTTCATCGGCTTTTGATAGAGTCCATGCCTCGGCGCCATAGAGCAGGACTGGGATGATTCGGATCTTATACAGTGTCTCCTTTGTCTTTCGAGAGAGGGCTTTGCTACTCAATTGCCTTCCTAGCCCATAGAAACAGTGATTGGCAAGAGTAATTCTTCTCTTTATTTCTGACGAGATGTTGTTGTCAGATGTTATAGCGGGTCCGAGGTACACAAAGTCCCTAACTAAATCAAAGTTGTGCTTATCTATTGTGATGTTTTGTCCAATCGGCCTGTGTTTTGTCCTTTTTTGGTGGAAAGCAGATACTTATTTTGGCCTCATTGACTGCTAGTCCCATCTTCGCCGCTTCAGCTTCAATGCTAGCAAACGTTCCACTGACAGCTCGCTGAGTTCTGCCAATGATGTCTATGTCGTCAGCGTATGCTAGCAATTGCACAGACTTGAAAAAAATTGTCCCACTACAATTAACTTGCGAGTTTCTTATAATTTTTTCAAGTGTCACCTTGTCGGAATCCTTTTTTAACGTCAAAAGCTTCTGTGAGGTCAGAACCAACCTTGACGGAGCAGTTTTAAAAAAAATTGAAATAAATTCTTTTTATTTTTTGTTTCCAAAAAGGCGAGTTTTAAATATGTATATTTTTTTAATTGTATTGTAATATTATATAATTATATAATTTTTCTTTGAAAAAATGTACAGCACATTATTGGAAATATTGCCGTTATTTCAAATTTTTTTTATTTTAAGTTTTTTTTTTTTAATTGCTTCGGCCACCAAAAATGGGAGAAAATAGACCCCCTTCCTACAGTAAAAAATAAATACTTGTAATTATCTGTTCTATACAAATGATAAATTTCGAAAAATGTCGCCCCTACCGCCTAAATTGTAAAAAATGCTTGTTTCCAAGGGTTCTACTAAAATCCGTTATTATTTCTCGTCAGCTGAGTTATCGTACTCTGGCAAAATTCATCATCAATGCGACATCCACTACAACCATCACCATCACCACCCGCACCGATCCTAGCACAGCCATCAACCCAGCCTTCACTCAACTGACTATCAACTGCTATCTTTTTTTTTACTTTTTAATGATTTTTATTTAACTTTTACTTATAACTAATTACATGCTAGACAAAACATCTTAAAACTAGCTAAAACTTTCAACTTTAATTAATTAACTGGCCTTATGCGTGCGCTCTAAACTAATCTCTAACCTAATTTAAATTGCCTTTCGGCCTAAAAATAAATAAGCAACTGCTAACCTAGCTTAAAATACCTAAGACATAAGTCGACCATAGGCGATTTGTCGTTTATGTCGACTGAAATAAGTAGTTTTAATTAAGCTACCAGAATTGGTGGATCTGATTAAGAGCTTCCTTCCGATCCCGGTCGGGCACTATTGAAACGAAGGCTGACGTGATAAATCAACCGAATTTCCGATCTATCCTTAATCAGCCCTCGACTATCAAGGTATACAAAAGCCTCAGGCGGGATTAAACCACTCAAACGTGTACTTTCATAATATTCATTTTGGGGGTAGTACACCCCGAAGATTTGTCCATTAGTTGAGGTCATCGCCTTGCAATGTGTCCGCAAATGAGCTTAACTAAACAGTTGTCTATCCTGTTTGTATTACCCTTCTGCCATGATCTTCTCTATCCAATTTGCAAAACAAATTATATGGTAATTATCAAAACATTGGAGGCTTGCGCACAAAAATGCAACAAATTTTTTTATCTTCATCATCTAAACAATATGATTGTATTGCGCTGACCGAACTTACTTACTTACATAGGGAGCGCTACAGTTCGGGACGAACCTAGGCCTCAACCAACATGCCTCTCCAGCCGGTTCGTTCTTTGACTAGCTGCCTCCAGTTTCGCACTCCAAGTTGGTTGAGGTCGTCCTCCACTTGAGCGCGCCACCTAAGGCGAGGTCTTCCTTGACAACGTCTACCCTCTGGGATGGAATCGAAGATCCTGCGTGCCGGAGCATTGTTTTCATTCGCTCTACATGACCTAGCCATCTTAAACGTGATATGCGTATTTTTTTACCAGGTTAATATCGCTGTACAGTTCGTATAGTTCTTGGTTGAACCTTCTCCTCCAAAGCCCGTCAACGTAGATATGGCCAACAATGCTCCGAAGAATCTTACGCTCGAAACCAATAAGGATATCTTCATCGGCTTTTGATAGAGTCCATGCCTCGGCGCCATAGAGCAGGACTGGGATGATTCGGATCTTATACAGTGTCTCCTTTGTCTTTCGAGAGAGGGCTTTGCTACTCAATTGCCTTCCTAGCCCATAGAAACAGTGATTGGCAAGAGTAATTCTTCTCTTTATTTCTGACGAGATGTTGTTGTCAGATGTTATAGCGGGTCCGAGGTACACAAAGTCCCTAACTAAATCAAAGTTGTGCTTATCTATTGTGATGTTTTGTCCAATCGGCCTGTGTTTTGTCCTTTTTTGGTGGAAAGCAGATACTTATTTTGGCCTCATTGACTGCTAGTCCCATCTTCGCCGCTTCAGCTTCAATGCTAGCAAACGTTCCACTGACAGCTCGCTGAGTTCTGCCAATGATGTCTATGTCGTCAGCGTATGCTAGCAATTGCACAGACTTGAAAAAAATTGTCCCACTACAATTAACTTGCGAGTTTCTTATAATTTTTTCAAGTGTCACCTTGTCGGAATCCTTTTTTGACGTCAAAAGCTTCTGTGAGGTCAGAACCAACCTTGACGGAGCAGCGAGAGTTCTCCATCGTTACCCTGCACAGTCGAACGAGTTTTGTGTGGATGCCAAAACCTGTTGGGTATCGATTTGGAATTCTAGGGTAGTTTCCAGGATATTCTGTAGTCTGAATCGACACTGATAGGGGCCAATCAGGTTGCTGACGAAATGTTTCAGGCGTTCACATAGTACAGCAGAGAGGATCTTGTAGGCGATATTCAGGAGACTTATTCCTCTAAAGTTGGCGCAGTTTAGAGGGTCTCCTTTCTTGTGGATCGGGCAAACGATGCTGAGGTTCCATTCATCAGAAATACTTTCTTCTGACCAAACTTTAGAGATGAGTTGGTGTATGCACTTTAAAAAGTTCGACGGTTTAACCGTCAGGTCCAGCAGCTTTGTTGTTTTTTAGTTTAGATATTGCTATCCTCACTTCATTTTGGTCAGGTGAACGGAAGTTTGGCTATTGTAGTATTCACTACATGCACCCCAAATTATATCGATTGCTTCTCTGTCTTAATCGCATGCAAGATCATTCCCAGCATTTGCATACTATTTCTAAAACCATAAATTATGATGCACATACATACCAGCGGTATAATAAAGTATTCAACTTTATTAACGTACGCTCGCCGTCGGCTAAACAAAATCCATAGACTATGTGACATACGAGGCGATGACAAATCCCAATGCATTTAAGCAGAACATTCTGCTTACATCGCATTGGCAGTGGATGACACAACTCATGATATTATAAGTGGGTTAATGCTGACCTATAGGGAAGTGATTGTACTGGTGCCAGTGCACTATTAATATGTCATCATCGACTGGTTATGGGAATTATGCAATATAAAATAAGCAATGATAAGACAATTGCATAGGAATATTGGGATCACCAATGAAAATGCATGCGACCAATAATAAGTATTGAGGACTGATCGATATCCAAGAATTTGTATAAAAAGAGTGGTTGGAAGGAGTAATGTCAGAGAGTAACTCCAGAATTCATAGATAACGGTCGCAGCCATTTGCCTAAGACAGCGGACCTAGTTAACTATAAGCTTCATATAATAAATAAATACTTAAGGCCATTAGTAGCAGCCTCGCTTAGACAGCGGGCTTTTGGAATTTAAAATCAAGTGTTTTATTTGAATACCTCTCCGGTTACGCACTCTTCCCTCGTAAGAGGAAGCACGGTGAGATATCGTTACAACACTATCATCGTCCATGTTGAATGGCTCATTCAGCCTGACAGCGGGATTTTGGTCTTCATCGCCGTTTAATAGTCTGCAGAAATGGTCCTTCCATATACTCAGCACCGACTGTGACTCTTTTACGATGTTTCCATTCATATCTCTATAGGCTTCTGTGCGGGTTTTTTCCTTGGCACGTTCTTTTTACCTGTTGGTAAAACTTCCGCACGTTGTTCCTGGAGTAGCATCTCGCAATATCTTCGATTGCGCACTTCTCATGCTCTCTCTTTTTCTTTTGGAGAAGGCGGTGTTCTTCCCGTCTTTTCTATTCGTAGAGCTCGCGAGCAGCTCTCAACTTTCTTTGCAGCAACGCTTTATATGCCTCTGGTTGGGCTGCATGGGCCTGCTTGCATTCTTCATCGAACCAGAGGTTTCGTGGTGGTGGTCTGGTGAAACCAAGCACATCAGCTGCGGCATCTCTGATGGCTTGTTGGCAGTGTTGTCACTGGTATTTGGCACTTGCGCTGCCCGAAACATGGCTAAAAAAGTAATTACCACAATTCTGAAATATCCAACAATCAAAATTATTCTGTTTTCCGTAAAAAACAGCTTGCATCACCTGTTTTTACGCACCATCTTCACTTGTTTTGAAATATTTTTACAATCTTCTTCTTCCCTTCATTCGTTTGATATTAACCAAATTATTGTAAAAATCACTAAATGTAATATTTGTTGTTGTAAGCTATATCCCACCTAAAATTTTAATAGATCTCTATAAATTGTATGTACAAAATTGTCAATTTTATTTATCGAGGTTTAAGGAAAATGAACATAATATATTAGTAATTGGTGATTTCAATTTGAGTAATATCGATGGGGTTTTTGTTTCTGAAGAGTTACAACTTTTACCATTTAATGTAATTAATTAATATGAAATTGAAGTCATTGACTCATTCACAACCTATGATTTAGTTCAAATAATTGATTTTAAGAACTATCTGAATCGTGTATTGGATCTTGTTTTTGTAGACAGAGAATTAATAGTATCTGTGGATAAGTCACTGTATACAATTATTCTTAATTCTGTGCACCAAATGCTTTATCTGTAATTTGTGATTGTTTGATTGTAATAAATACATTTAAACTATGCTTAATCTAATTTTGAAGGCCTAGCGAGTTATATGTATACTTCCACTGCCAAAGGCGCCAGATGTGTTCTTACTTTCACAGTACCTAAGCGATTGATAGGAAGCAATGTTTTAACAGAGCTAAGGCCGTTTGTTACTATAAAATATTGTTTTCACCCGAGAGCCACAACCATTGTCTAACCCAATTAAATTCCTAAAATACAACTCCTACTCATGTCGCACAGTCACCCAACTACAGAACACCAGCCATGCATAATTCATTTTCGTTCTTAATACAGAACAATAGTTTGCTTATACACGTATAATGAATGCAGAGAAGTAAACAAACAACTGCAATGCATTGATTAAGGTATGTCAAGTGTAGTTCGTAATACTAAACCTACGAACTACGATCGACGATGGTACACTCTAAATTACTTGAGTGGGTCACCATACTTGAATATGTCATCACATGATCGACAGATGTTTACTATTGTTTACTCAGTGCGCATTTTTCAGCTGAACCCAATCAAAATACATTAATCATCGCATTTCTTTCGCTTTGGATATTTTATCTAGAAAAAAATAAAAATTATTTAAAAGAACTTTTACAAAAAGTTCCAATTCTAACTTCAATTCAAATTATCGATACCAAGCTTAAGAAAATCCACGTACAAGAAAGTTGAATCAAATGACCTCGAAATTAATTTTCCTTCATAATTGTATTGTATTGTTGTTCAACAGAATCAAGAGCACCACACCAGACACCACCACCTTCACCGTCTATAATTATGATAGTTCGAATCGAGCTTGAATCGAGCATCTCGCGCTCATGGTGAAGTCATTCTGTCAGTCAAATAGGATAAGAGTTTCTCCTAACTTCAGCGCACCATGCTTAAGCAAATCCACGTACAAAGAAAGTTCAAAAAAACGAACGTGAAATTAGATTTCCCGTATAAATTTACATGGCTTGGTGTGCAACATTATTAAACGTTGGTCTAAAGAATTCAATAATCCCTATGTGACGAAGTCCCTTTTTATAACGTACGTTCGACCCACTCCAGAATATTGTAGTCAGGTTTGGTCACCTTACTATGAATGTCATTCACGTAGAATTGAAGATGTTTAACGAGAATTTTTTTTAATACCTCCTTTCTTTTACCCTTTTAGTTTGTACTTTGTTTTTTTTTTAATATTTTGCTATTTTTTTTTTTTTGTAAAAAAGGGCCATGGGTGGGCCCATTGGCCCATTTAAAAAACCACACTACTCCAATAACAAGAACCAAAAAAAAAAAAAAAAATTTTGCTCATAAGTCTTAGTTTTTTAAGTTAAAGCTTGTACTTAGCTTAATAAATAAATAAACAACATTAAGCGCATCATAGTCTTTTATTAGGATGGCTGTTCATGGAAAAGAATTCATTATCTCAGTCAAAGGTACTTTTTTCTCATATTATTTATTATTCACTGCAATATTAAATAAATTACACAACTGGACGACAAGTTCTGCCTCTATGTGCGGTCACTGCGTCGAATAAAATTTGATAAAATAAGAACTTTAAAGTTTTTATTTGATTTTTGTAACTTTTGATTGTTCCAAAAGAGTACGTAAAAGAGTTTTAAGCAGATAAATTTAAACGTCATTTTATTTCTATAAAAAATGTGAAACAGAGTGATTTTTTCAAAATCGTAAGAAGGGTTTTTAAATAAAACGGTTTTTAATTAACAACCTTTGTTAAAAATAAAAATTTTAAATAATTAAAAGTTCAAACGTTAGCACAGAAATAACCTCCATTTTAAAACAAAATTTTAAAAAAAATCACTTATGCGTTTTCAAAATATCTATTTTTCAAAAAGAAATTTTTTTTAATTTATTAAGTTTTCGAAAATATTTTAAATTGCAATTACTTAAGCTACCTACATCTTCCTGAATATCAGTTTTGGTTGTATTCGGTTAACCATTTAAAGAGAAAGTCGAATAAAAAAACGGTCCTATGGAAGGTACCGTTTTTAGCCCATCATTTAAATTTTTGTTCACGCTTATCTACAAAACCACATTAAATTTTGTTCATAAAATTTTTTGAAGCCGTTTTCGAGAAAAAAAAAGCTTTTAAATAACGGTAGTATGACATGTACCGTTAATTCCCCCCTCCAAATTTAGGGTACTTTTAATGAAATGTTTAGGACCTAGGACGTAAAATTATATAAAAGCTCTCCACCGAAATTTAGCTTTGTCGCAATTTTTTTCGAAGGGAATGTCTTATTTTTCTGGAGTATAATATAGCGCTGCAGTTGCAGCAGAATTTTTTTTTTAATAAAATATAGCTTATAGGTATAAAAATACGAAAATACTGTAACTATCTTTGGAGCCGTAGTGCCCCGTGGCTTAGTGGTTAGTGTGTTGGACTGCTAAGCGAAAGAACCTGGGTTCAAATCCAGCTCATAGCCACCTTTTTTTCTGGGGTACTGCCTCTTGCGAGGAACTGACAAAACCTCCAAGAGTAAAATTTGTCTCGAAAAAGTGCATCTCATGTAGCCGTTCGGACTCGGCGGTAAACTGTAGGTCCCTTCCATTCTTGCAGACTAACAACAAACACAAAAGGAATGGTTGAGAGTATAAGTCACTAGGCCTTGGCTCCTTAAGGAGCTGTCGCGCCAATAAATTTAATTTATTTATTTATCTTTGGAGCCGTTTTCGAGAGAAAAATAACCTATTCCTAATAGATACATCTTATATGGTATGAACCGTCCATTTTACTCCTAAAATAAAATTTCAAAAGAACCACACAAGCCAAATTTGAACGCAATCAAATTCCTTTAGTCGTTTACGTTATAGATCTTTATACACACAGATGAACATTTTTTTGTGACTACCTAGATCAGTTGTTTTTTATCTTTTTGTCTCTCTATCGAAAAAGAAGTAAGTGTCAAAATTACTACCCGACACCAAAAATTTAAAAATAGTCTTTTTGAACACTTACCCTTCCATACATTGAGTGAAATCACTTAAATGACGGAATATAAAATGACTTTTAAAGACATCATTAAAATTTGTCGAGTGCCGATATTTTTGTGGTCGTCATTTTCATAAAAATTGCGCAAATTTATCAGATGCTGATTAAAAATCTCTCACAAATGCTAATTTATATTGGATATGCAACTCGGGTGCTAGTCTAAACCTTGCCAATTTCTTAAACAGTTTAATGAGCTTTCAAACAGTGTGAGTTAAAAAAATTTACTTGCTGCTATTAAATCCCTGTTCAACAATAACTATAATTTGCACTTAATTTGCTTCAAGTACTTGTTACTTCCATTATGTCTTAATCGAACGCTGAAAATTACATGTTTCTGTGTTCTTGTTTTCGAGAAAATTGAAATTTACCAAACCTCCTTTTTTGAATTTGTACTCTTTACACATTTCGGGGAAAGTAGAATTACTTTGGCGCAACAAAGTAGTAACGGATTCTTGTAAACGGGCTTAATGCAAAGATATTTTACTCTAAGAGGGTTTCTAACTTTTCTAGTTTAGGCGGGAAAGTCTTTTTTTTAACAATTGAAAAAATAATTAAAAACAAAGGCAACACGTAAGATTAAGAATTATACCTTTTCTAAAAGATAGCAGTTTGCACTAAATTTTAATTTACTTCAAACTCAAAAAGAAAAAAACAATATCTTCTCCAAATCATATAAAAAGTTTCATTAAATTCAAAGATTTGCATATCTCCAACCTTGCACCTAAATGAAATCCTAAAGTGATGCCAAGCAGCGGGGTAGAAGTGGGGCAGCATACCCCTTATACCTTCTTCACTGTTTTAAGGTAGTTAACTTAATATACCTATGTAATCACGTTTACAAACAAACAAATTATAAAAAAAATGGTTTGGTTATTCCAAATTTTCTCCAAAAATTAGTAATCATAAATCATCTTATTTTCAGTGTTTGATAAAAAATTAATAGGAGTAACAAAACTTAACAAAAAATTAAGTTAATACTGTCTCAGTTTTAAAAAAAAAATTAAATAAATTCTTTTTATTTTTTTCCCCTTGTATTGTAATAGTACATAATAGAACAAGCATTTTTCTTTGAAAAAATTAACAGCACATTATTGGAAATATTGCCGTTACTTTTATTTTTTTTTTATTTTACGTGTTTTTTTTAATGCTTCTACCACCCAAATGGGAGAAAATAGACCCCTCCCTACGGTAAAAAATTCTTGTAATTACCTGTTCTACACACATCCATTATTAAACCTTGTGGCCTGAATCCCCAAAAGGTGCAAGGAGTAAGATCACGTTAATATCTACCAAACAAATTAATAAAAAAGATTTGGTAAATTTCGAAAAAATTCGCCCCTACCGCCTAAATCGTAAAAAATGCTTGTTTCCAAGGGTTCTACTAAAATCCATTATTATTTCTCGTCGCCTGTGTTATCGTACTCTGGAAAAATTCATCATCAACGCGACATCCACTACAACCATCACCATCACCACCCGCGCCGATCCTAGCACAGCCATCAAGCCTTCACTCAACTGACAAAACATCTTAAAACTAGCTAAAACTATCAACTTTAATTAATTAACTGGCCTTATGCGTGCGCTCTAAACTAATCTCTAACTTTATTTAAATTGCATTTCGGCCTACAAATAAATAAGCAACTGCTAACCTAGCTTAAAAAACCTTAGACATATATAAGTCGACCATAGGCGATTTGTCGTTTATGTCGACTGAAATAATTAGTTTTAATTAAGCCACCAGAATTGGTGGATCTGATCAAGAGCTTCCTTCCGATCCCGGTCGGGCACTATTGAAAAAAAGGCACTCCTGGCTCCCAGCGACTATGTCTCCGTCGTAAAGGAGCCGCCTATCGACTGTTTTTTGGCTGACGTGTTAGATCAACGGAATTTCCGATCTATCCTTAATCAAGGTATAAAAAAGCCTCAGTCGGGATTAAACCACTCAAACGCGTACTTTCAAAATATTCATCTTGGGGGTAGTACACCCCGAAGATTTGTCCATTAATTGAGGTCATTGCCCTTGCAATGTGTCCGCGAATGAGCTTAACTAAAAAGTACTCTATCCTGTTTGTATTCCCCTCTGTCATCATCTTCTCTATCCAATTCACATAACAAATTATATTGTTATTATCAAAACATTGGAGGCTTCCGCACAAAAATGCAACAAACGTTTTTATCTTCATCATCTAAACAATATAATTTTATTGCGCTGACCGAAACATGGCTAAAAAGCAATCACCACAATGCTGAAATATCCAACAATCAACATTATTCTATTTTCCGTAAAAAACAGCTTGCATCACCTGTTTTTACGCACCACCTTCACTTGTGTTTTTTTAATTTTTTTTTTATAATTAACGCGCGCACAAAAAACTATTTGTTTCCCTTTTAATGTAACACACTGCGCGTGCATTAGAAAGATATGAAGGGGAGAGATAGGAGGTGTCGGTTAATATTGGTTTTGAATGTTTGCATATTGAAATGGCAGGCGAAAATCTCGCCGGGTAAACCATTTCAAAGTCGTGCTGTACGGCTAAAAAAAGAATCTCTATATTTCACGGTACGTCTGAAATTGGGCTCAAGGGTGAACTGATGGGCATTCCTAGCAAGACGAGTATTACGGGCGAAACTTTTAAGGGGAGGAATGCAGCTGTCTACCTCGAGTGAACATTTTTTAAAAAAGAAACGATAAAATAAGGAAAGACATGAAACATTGCGTCGGTGTTCGAGAGGGGCAATTGTTTCAGCGGCAGTTCTATTTCCTATCAATCTTAACGCTCTATTTTGTATTCTATCAAGCAAGTGAAGCGATGTTTGTGAAGCACCTGCCCAGAGGTGGGAGTTATACTCGAGTTTAGGGCGTATAAACGCTTTATAAATTGTAGCCAGATCAGAAGGGGAAAAATACTTCTTACACCGATACAGAAAACCTAAGCACTTAGCAGCATTCTTAGCGATCTCAAATATATGGTCGTTCCAACGGAGATCGTCGTTGACACACATACCGAGTACTGAGAGCTTTTCAGTTTCTTCGATGTAAGTGCCATTCATGGACAATGGCATTGGGGGTATGTTAAGCTTTAACGACAGAAGACAGCATTGATTTTTCGAAGCATTAAACTCCAAACGATTCCTATTACCCCATTTGACAATGCTGTATAAATCGGAGTTTAATGAGCTTGACATATGTTACCGTTGCAATTGTACGTCCGAAGGCGAAAGACGTGAATTATCGAACAAATATGAAAAGCTGAGGGTAGAGTAGTCAGCAAAACAGTTAAGTGCATTAGAAGTAACAGACAGAAGATCATTTATAAAAATGAGGAAAAGAGTCGGAGACAAAACCGATCCCTGGGGCACACCAGCATTTATTTTGTGGGAATCAGACTTGAATCCGTCCAACACAACTTGTATTGAACGGTCCAGAAGATAGCTTCTAATCCAACGAACAAGAGTTCATGCCAAACTCTATCAAATGCCTTGGAGATATCAAGAGCAAAAATCTTACTTTCACCAAAGCGATGTAAAGATTTGTTCCACTGTTCGGTGAGATATGCCATCAAATCACCAGTAGAACGGTTGCTGCGGAAGCCATACTGACGGTCATGGAGAAGCTTACGATCTTCGAGATATTCCTTAAGCTGAAAATTAATCAGCGTTTCCATGACCTTAGAAAGAAGGGACGTTAGTGCAATTGGTCGGTAGTTTGATTGTTCAGAAGATTCGCTTTTTTTGGGGATAGGCTGGACAATTGCTGTTTTCCATGTACTCGGAAAGATTCCAGAGGAATAGGACCGATGGAAAAGCTTACGCAGTGGCTTTGCCAGTGTGGAAGAACACCTCTTCCGAAGAAGCGGGGGTATACCATCCGGGCCAGCGTATTTGTGTATATCGAAATTTTTGAGAACTCTTGCTACTGTACGAGTGCGGAAAAAAATCTGTCCCATGCAAAAATTTACATTCTCAAGTACAGGAGGGGCAACGTTGCTATGCAGCAGCGTGGAGCTGGCAGCAAAATGGGCGGCGAGCAAGTTTGCCTTTTCTGAGGAGTAAACAATTTTTTTTTTTTTTATAATTAACGCGCGCACAAGGGACTATTTGTTTCCCTTTTAATGTAGAACACACTGCGTGAGCATTACGAAGATAAGGAGGGGAGAGATAGGAGGTGCCGATTAACATTGGTTTTGAATGTTAGCAGATCAAAATGGCAAGGGAAAATCCCGCCGGGTTTGTTATTGTCGATGAGCTTTGGATGCGAAGATGTTGAGGAATTTTTAATATTTTTTACAAATGACTAAAAATTTTTACTGCCTTTGGGAAACTGCAGAATTTTTTGCCGTAATTTTTGGTCATGCAAAAATTTGGTTCTTTCAATAACGGAGTTGCATGAGTTTCTTGCTTGTTTGTGCTTTTTCCGATTTTCCTCTGTAGGGTTGGCTTTGTAAGAACGGAAACTTACTTCTTTGAGCCTGGTAGCTTCTTTACACTCAGAATTAAACCAAAACTTTTCTTTAGGTTTGATGCTTTTTACTCTGTTAGGAATAAAAGCACGCATCCCTAGAAGAATCACATTTGTGATCATTTCAGCACTGGCATCAATGTCACTATCGAGGAAGCATAGTGACCAGTTAAAGTTTCGGAAAAAAATATTCAGGCCGTCCCAGTTGGCTTTCTCGTTTAACTGGATGGGTGGAGGATGAGAAATTAGCTGAAATGACTGAATGAATGGTCTGAAGTGCCAAATGGAGAAGTTACACTAATGGTATACTTATTAGGGTGAGAAGTAAGAAACAAGTCAAGAGTATGGGCGGCTTGCCCAGCAACATCCGGTATACGCGTTGGCACATCGATCAGTTGGTTAAGGTGATGTAACCCGGCAAAGAGCTCGACATACCTTCCTTCGGGTGTTGTCTGACCAGAATAGCGGAGCCAATTGGAATTGTGTACATTGAAATCGCCCGCAATAACGATTTCAGTGCGAGGACAAAGGGAAACAATTTTCGAGATAGAATCAGACAGCGCATCAAACTCGTTACAAGTCGAATTGCTGTCGAGATTTGGACTCCTGTAAATAAAACGATAGTGAATGACATGCTTGCGGACAGTGAATTTGAGCCAAAAAAAAGTAAAAGTCCGTGTTGGAACATTGCCCATATTGGGGAAGGCTCTGGCAAGCAATATCATTACTAACATAGACCACGAGACCATGATGGGAAAAGAGTAATGGCACCAAGCTATACCAATGTAGAGCAAACTCTGATAAATCAGTATTTACTCCAACCTGGGTTTCACTTAATGCCAAAACAGTTGACCTGTATTGAACAGTGTAGACGTACAGGTGAAAGAAATTCTTTCTTATACCACGAACATTGGAATACACGACACAAAAATCACTAACCATTTAAAAATACTTACACACAAAACACAATTCTGACTAAGTCGAACCATGCAGTGAAAATCCAAATTAATCTCTGTAATAAACAAACTGTCTTAGGTGTTATGCCCATAAGACAGCTTGCATACAAAAAATCAATTTAAATATTCAGCACAATAGGACAAACTAAGATGCCCTTATCCATTTACCGCAGCATACGATGCCTACAGTAGATAAGAAAGAAGCAGTTAAGCTAAGCACAAAGGGTTGAGACAGATAAGAGGATAATTTGATTTGTTATGCAAGTGTGTATTATTTTTTTTCTTCCACAGCGCGAATTGGCATCTTATCGTCTTCCAACGACGCGAGTGGATATTGTTATTTTCTTTACAGCACATGCGAGGGGGTTTTGCCAATTTCACAAACAAATGTTGAAATGTTTTTAAAATATTTTTCTTCCCTTCATTCGTTTGACCTTACCCAATATATTATTATAAAAAATCACCAAAAATCACCACTTTGTAATATTTGTTGTTGTAAGCTATATCCTACCTAAAATTTTAATAGATCTCTATAAATTGTATGTACAAAATTGTCAATTTTATTTATCGAGGCTTAAGGAAAATGAACATAATATATTAATAATTGGTGATTTCAATTTAAGTAATATCGATGGGGTTTTTGTTTCTGAAGAGTTACAACTTTTACCATTTAATGTAATTAATTAATATGAAATTGAAGTCATTGACTCATTCACAACCTATGATTTAGTTCAAATAATTGATTTTAAGAACTATCTGAATCGTGTATTGGATCTTGTTTTTGTAGACAGAGAATTAATATTATCTGTGGATAAGTCACTGTATACAATTTTCCTTAATTCTGTGCACCAAATGCTTTATCTGTAATTTGTGATTGTTTGATTGTAATAAATAAATTTAAACTATGCTTAATCTAATTTTGAAGGCCTAGCGAGTTATATGTATACTTCCACTGCCAAAGTCGCCAGATGTGTTCTTACTTTCACAGTACCTAAGCGATTGATAGGAAGCGATGTTTTATCAGAGCTAAGGCCGTTTGTTACTATAAAATATTGTTTTGACCCGAGAGCCACAACCATTGTCAAACCCAATTAAATTCCTAAAATACAACTCCTACTCATGTCACACAGTCACCCAACCACAGAACACCAGCCATGCATAATTCGTTTTCGTTCTTAATACAGAACAATAGTTTGCTTATACACGTATAATGAATGCAGAGAAGTTAACAAACAACTGCAATACATTGATTAAGTTATGTCAAGTGTAGTTCGTAATACTAAACCTACGAACTACGATCGACGATGGTACACTCTAAATTACTTGAGTGGGTCACCATACTTGAATATGTCACCACATGATCGACAGATGTTTACTATTGTTTACTCAGTGCGCAGGTGTTCACCGCACACCTTACTAAAATCTCAATTTTTCAGCTGAACCCAATCAAAATACATTAATCATCGCATTTCTTTCGCTTTGGATATTTTATCTAGAAAAAAATAAAAATTATTTAAAAAAACTTTTACAAAAATTTCCAATTCTTACTTCCATTCAAATTATCGACGCACCAAGCTTAAGAAATTCCACGTACAAGAAAGTTTAATCAAATGACCTCGAAATTAATTTTCCTTCATAAATGTACATTGCTTGTTGTTCAACAGAATCAAGAGCACCACACCGGACACCACCACTGTCAACGTCTATAATTATGATTATTATTATTATGAATCGAGCTCGAATCGAGCATCTTGCGTCAAATAGGATAAGATGTTCTCCTCACTTCGGCGCACCATGCTTAAGCAAATCCACGTACAAAGAAAGTTAAAAAAAACGAACGTAAAATTAGACAAGATTAAAAAATTCAAACGTTAGCACAGAAATAACCTCCATTTTAAAACAAAATTTAAAAAAAAATTCACTTATGCGTTTTCAAAATATCTATTTTTCAAAAAATATTTTTTTTTAATTATTAATAATACAAAAAAAAGTTTTCGAAAATATTTTAAATTGAAATTACTAAGGCTACCTACATCTTCCTGAATATCAGTTTTGGTTGTATTCGGCTAACCATTTAAAGAGAAAGTCGAATAAGTCCTATGGAAGGTACCGTTTTTAGCCCACCATTTAAATTTTTGTTCACCAAAATATAACGCTTATCTACAAAAGCACATTAAATTTTTTTCATAAAATTTTTTGAAGCCGTTTTCGAGAAAAATAAGCTTTTAAATAACGGTATAATGACATGTACCGTTAATTCCCCCCTCCAAATTTAGGGTACTTTTAATGAAATGTTTAGAACCTAGGACGTAAAATTATATAATAGCTCTCCACCAAAATTCAGCTTTGTCGGAAATTTTTCGAAATGAATGTCTTATTTTTCTGGAGTATAATATAGCGCTGCAGTTGCAGCAGAATTTTTTTTTTAATAAAATATAGCTTATAGGTATAAAAATAAGAAAAATAAGAAATAAAAAATACTGTAACTATCTTTGGAGCCGTTTTCGAGAGAAAAATAACCTTTTCTTAATGGATATATCTTATATGGTATGAACCGTCCATTTTACTCCTAAAATAAAATTTCAAAAGAACCACACAAGCCAAATTTGAACGCAATCAAATTCCTTTAGTCGTTTACGTTATAGATCTTTATACACACAGATGAACATTTTTTTGTCACTACCTAGATCAGTTGTTTTTTATCTTTTTTTCTCTCTATCGAAAAAGAAGTAAGTGTCAAAATTACTACCCGACACCAAAAATGACGGAATATAAAATGAGTTTTAAAGACATCATAAAAAATTGTCGATTGCCGATATTTTTGTGGTCGTCATTTTCATAAGAACTGCGTAGATTTATCAGATGATGATTATAAATCTCTCACAAATGCTAATTTATATTGGATATGTAACTCGGGTGCTAGTCTAAACCTTGCCAATTTCTTAAACAGTTTTCATGAGCTTTCAAACAGTGTGAGTTAAAAAAATTTACTTGCTGTTCTCAAATCCCTGTTCAACAATAACTCTACCCCCCCCCCCCCTTCACCCCACAAAACAACTAAATAAATTCAAAAAGCTCTGTAAGAGACATAGACTTGTCCTCCTTTGTTTTGATAATAATATAATTCTCTCTCAAAAAATGTATCAGCCTTCATCCGCTGCTTCTCTAGATATGGAGGTAATTTCTAGTTCAATGTAAAATCAAACTTCAGCATAAAATCAAAGTTCATCTTTTCAACAAATCGTGAAACTAGCAGAATCAAATAACCATGGATTTTCACTGCATGGTTCGACTTAGTCAGAATTGTGTTTTGTGTGTAAGTATTTTGAAATGGTAAGTGATTTTTGTGTCGTGTATTCCAATGTTCGTGGTATAAGAAAGAATTTCTTTCACCTGTACGTCTACACTGTTCAATACAGGCCAGCTGTTTTGGCATTAAGTGAAACCCAGGTTGGAGAAAATACTGATTTATCAGAGTTTGCTCTACATGGGTATAGCTTGGTGCCATTACTCTTTTCCCATCATGGTCTCGTGGTCTATGTTAGGAATGATATTGCTTGCCAGAGCCTTCCCCAATATAGGCAATGTTCCAACACGGACTTTAACTTCTTGTGGCTCAAATTCACTGTCCGCAAGCATGTCATTCATTATTGTTTTATTTACAGGAGTCCAAATCTCGACAGAAATTCCACTTGTAACGAGTTTGATGCGCTGTCTGATTCCATCTCGAAAATTGTTTCCCTTTGTCCTCGCACTGAAATCGTTATTGCGGGCGATTTCAATGTACACAATTCCAATTGGCTCCGCTATTCTGGTCGGACAACACCCGAAGGAAGGTATGTCGAGCTCTTTGCCGGGTTACATCACCTTACCCAACTGATCGATGTGCCAACGCGTATACCGGATGTTGCTGGGCAAGCCGCCCATACTCTTAACTTGTTTCTTACTTCTCACCCTGATAAATATACCATTAGTGTAACTTCTCCATTTGGCACTTCAGACCATTGTGTCATTTCAGCTAATTTCTCATCCTCCACCCATCCAGTTAAAGAAAAACTTCCCACCAGGACCGTTTGGCAATACGAGAAATCCAACTGAGACGGCCTGAATATTTTTTTTCCGAAACCTTAACTGGTTACTATGCTTCCTCGATAGTGACATTGATGCCATTGCTGAAATAATCACAAATGTGATTCTTCTAGGGATGCGTGCTTTTATTCCTAACAGAGTAAAAAGCATCAAACCTAAAGAAAAGTCTTAGTTTAATTCTGAGTGTAAAGAAGCTATCAGGCTCAAAGAAGTAAGTTTCCGTTCTTACAAAGCCAACCCTACAGAGGAAAATCGGAAAAAGCACAAACAAGCAAGAAACTCATGCAACTCCGTTATGGAAAGAACCAAATTTTTGCATGACCACAAATTATGGCAAAAAATTCTGCAGTGTCCCAAAGGCAGTAAAAATTGTTGGTCATTTGTAAAAAATATTAAAAACTCCTCAACATCTTCGGTTCCAACGCTCATCGACAGTAACAAACCAATTGTTTACTCTTCAGAGAAGGCAAACTTGCTCGCCGCCCATTTCGCTGCCAGCTCCACGCTGCCGCATAGCAACGTTGCCCCTCCTGTACTTGAGAATGTACATTTTTCCATGGGACATATTTTTTTCCGCACTCGTACAGTAGCAAGAGTTCTCAAAGATCTCGATATACACAAATCCGCTGGCCCGGATGGTATACCCCCGATTCCTCTGAAGAGGTGTTCTTCCACACTGGCAAAGCCACTGCGTAAGCTTTTCCATCGCTCCTACTCTTCTGGAATCTTTCCTAGAAGATGGAAAACAGCATTTGTCCAGCCTGTCCCTAAGAAAGGTGACCCATCCTCCCCCTCCTCCTACCGACCCATAGCACTGACATCCCTTCTTTTTAAGGTCATGGAAACACTGATTAACCGTCAGCTTAAGGAATATCTCGAAGATCGTAAGCTTCTCCATGACCGCCAGTATGGCTTCCGCAGCAACCGTTGCACTGGTGATCTGATGGCATATCTCACCGAACAGTGGAACAAATCTTTACATCGCTTTGGTGAAAGTAAGATTATTGCTCTTGATATCTCCAAGGCATTTGATAGAGTTTGGCATGAAGCTCTCTTATCGAAAATGCGTGCTTTTGGGATCGATAATACTCTTGTTCGTTGGATTAGAAGCTATCTTCTGGACCGTTCAATACAAGTTGTATTGGACGGATTCAAGTCTGATTCCCATAAAATAAATGCTGGTGTGCCCCAGGGCTCTGTTCTGTCTCCGACTCTTTTCCTCATTTTTATAAATGATCTTCTGTCTGTTAGTTCTAATCCACTTAACTGTTTTGCTGACGACTCTACCCTCAGCTTTTCATATTCGTTCGATAATTCACGTCCTTCGCCTTCGGACGTACAATTGCAACGGTGCCGTATGTCAAGCTCATTAAACTCCGATTTATACAGCATTGTCAAATGGGGTAATAGGAATCGTGTGGAGTTTAATGCTTCGAAAACTCAATGCTGTCTTCTGTCGTTAAAGCTTAACATACCCCTAACGCCATTGTCCATGAATGGCACTTACATCGAAGAAACCGAAAAACTCTCAGTACTCGGTATGTGTGTCAACGACGACCTCCGTTGGAACGACCATATATTTGAAATCGCGTAGAATGCTACTAAGTGCTTAGGTTTTCTGTATCGGTGTAAGAAGTATTTTTCCCCATCTGATCATTGTAGCCAGATCAGATGGGGAAAAATACTTATTATAAAGCGTTTATACGCCCTAAACTCGAGTATAACTCCCACCTGTGGGCAGGTGCTTCACAAACATCGCTTCACCTGCTTGATAGAATACAAAATCGAGCATTAAGATTGATAGGAAATAGAACTGCCGCTGAAACAATTGCCCCTCTCGAACACCGACGCAATGTTTCAAGTCTTTCCTTATTTTATCGTTTCTTTTATAAAAGTTTCGCCCGTAATACTCGTCTTGCTAGGAATGCCCATCAGTTCACCCTTGAGCCCAATTTCGGACGTACCGTGAAATATAGGGATTCTTTTTTTAGCCGTACAACACGACTTTGTAATGGTTTACCCGGCGAGATTTTCCCTTGCCATTTCAATTTGCAAACATTCAAAAACAATGTTAATCGACACCTCCTATCTCTCCCCTCCCTATCTTCCTAATGCCCGCGCAGTGTGTTACATTAAAAAGGAAACAAATAGTTCCTTGTGCGCGCGTTAATTATAAAAAAAAAAAAAAAAAATCAATTCTTTGATTCCCCATGTTGACAACAACACCGAATGGAAATCAGTTCATACCATTAAAAATAAATTGCACGACTAGATCGCACGTACTTGCTCATATGTGCGGTCACATCGTCGAATAAAATTTAAATAAAATGCACGGCTGGGTCGCATGAATTTGTTCTTATGCTAGATAATTGCATATGTATTAATTAGTTGAACAGTTTTAATTATTATTTATTTTTCTAGTATGTCATTATAAGGAAATCTGTAGTTTGCATCTGCGTAAATTATTAAAAAAAATCAAACAATCCGTTTTCAAAATATTTCGAAAACCAATTTTGTTTTTTAGAAAAATTTAAAAAATCGAAAAAAAAGTTTTTGAAAATTTTGAAATGCAATATTTACTAATTGAATTATAAATCACTTCATGTGTGCAAAATTTTATTGCAATCGGGATAATGGTTTACGATAAAATTGCATTAAAAAAACCGGATATATGAGAGGTGCCGTTATAAAACAAATTTCAAAATATTCATTCTAACTAAAAGATGTATTGTTGTAAAAAATAGCACCCTGAAAGTTTTATCAAAATCGTTAGAGCCGTTTTCGAGAAAATCAAACATTTTGTTAAAAATTGTATGGCAGGTACCGTTATATTTCGACCTAGAGCAAAAATGAAAAATACCCCCCGAGATACTACCAAATAAATACTAAATACTAAGTTTGAAGCTAATCGGCCCATATGTTTAGGTTGTAAAAGTGCGAACAGACAGACAAACAGACGGACATAATTTCCGGACCCACTTTTTCGACGTCTCTATCATCGTCATGTCATGTTTGATTGTTAAAAAAATAAATAAGAGGCACTCTTAATGTGCTACCAGATTACAAGTGGCTTTTGATAAAAATTTAATAAAGATGACATTATAAACCACATATCACAAAAAATAACCTTCCACCAAATCAGTTCAAATGCTCTTTGTTAGTAGAAATAGAAACCATTTTAACCAATGTTAAATATGTTACATTTAAATTGAGTGGTCCATCATCCAAATTAACTATTGTCATGGACCTCACAGTATGGCCATGCTTTGTTCAGATAAAAGATGTCACCCACCCAACTAAAATAAACCTACCTCAAACGTCTTTAACCATACACGCACATATAAATTCATGGGGAGAGTACGATAACTCAGGCTACAAAGTTTAATGACGGATTTGTATAAAACAGTTATTTTTAACTATTGTGAGGGGGGTGTTTCTACCTCGATTTGGGCGGTAGGGGCGATTTTCTAAAAAAAAACACTTCAAATGAAAAAATAAAAATTTAAAAATAATAAAATAACGGTAACATACAATGAAGTATTGCACTTTTTTTTTAAAGCCAGAAGTCTCATCTATCGTCTTGTTTCAAATAAAGTAATATGTATAAACACTTACCCCGAACCGAAATTTTGGGAAAAAATGATAAACAAAATTGTTTATATTGATTTTTTTCAAAATAAATATAATTTGCACTTAATTTAATCAAACACTAAAAATAAATTTTTTTTTTTGAGAAAATAAAACATTACCAAACCTACTTTTTTGAATTTGTTTGGTATCAATGTGAACTTGCAGGTTCAAATTAAAATTAAAAACAACGGCAACACGTAAAATTAAGAATTATACCTTTTCTTAAAGATATAGATAAAAGATAGAATTAGAACTTAATTTAAATTTTTAAATAAAATAATTTTGGGGAACAGTTTTTAAAAAATTGTACTTCAAATTCAAAAACCAAAAAAAAAACAATATCTTTTCCAAAGCATACACAAACTTTCATTAAATTCAAGGAATCTTTGCATATCCTCCAACCTTGCAACTATACCAAATCCTATAGTGATGCCAATCAGAATGGTTGCAGGAGGGCAGCATACCCAATTACCTTCCTCACTGTTTTGAGGTAGTTAACTTAATATACCTATGTAATCGAGTTAACAAACAAAGAAAGAAAGATGGTTTGGTTATTTCAAATTTTCTCAAAAATTAGTAATCATATAATACTTTTATTTTCAGTGTTTGATAAAAAATTAATAGGAGTAACAAATTGTAACAGAAAATACAGTAAATACTGCCTAAGTTTTGAAAAAAAATTAAATAAATTCTTTTTATTTTTTTTCCAAAAAGTCGAGTTTGAAATATTTTTTTTTTCAAACACTGTTTATAGAAATAACTTAATTTAAATATTATATAATAGAACAGGCATTTTTTTTGAAAACAATTTTCGACGTTATTTAGTGCAGAGCTATTTATTTCAATGTTTGGAAAATATGATATTTCGAGCGCAGTATTATTGATAACGATAGCCTGACATTTATTTGAGTTCAGCTTCAAAAGATTCCGATCAGACCATTCAACAACACGCAGTAGATCTTCATTTATTCGAGCAGTTGAATCTTCAATCATGCCAATCTGATAGCTCAGGTAAATTTGCACACCATCCGCATACATATGGATCTTACAAAATTTGAGGATCGAGGGAAGATCATTATTAAAGAGAGTGAACAGGAGTGGGCCCAAAATTGATCCTTGTTGTACACCAGCATGCGTTGAGAGGAAATCAGAAAGTACTTAAAAAAGATGAAATCTGCCGGCTCATTATCTTTTCAAACGCTTTCGAAATAAAAGGAAAAATGGATATTGGGAGGTATTCTTTCTGTTTTGTGAGGGATTTTTTAGGAACTGGGATTACTTTGGAGGCTTTCCAGAGCATAGGATAGCAGGAGGAAGTTAAGATGGAATTGAAGATAGTGGAAATGTAGGGTGAGAGAAACGGAAGAAGCAGTTTGATGAATCTAGGGTGAATTGCAGCCAAACCGATAGCATTGGACTTTATCTCACTCAGAGCCTTATACACTTCCAATTCACTGACTCTATGGAAGCTGAACGTTTGAACGTTGTCAGTTTCAGTAACTAAGTTGGTGTCCATGTTAGAGTCATCATAAACGCTTAAGGTGGAAGGAAAATTCACAAATAGGTTATTCAGCTCGTCCTTATCGCAGACTACATCGGAGCATTCAGATTGTTTTGAGACACCAAGAGATTTTATATTCCTCCACAACTATTGTGAAGTACGGTTACTAAACTTGGAGGCATAAAACCTTTTCTTTGAGTTTATTATCTCAGTGCTAACAGCATTTCGTAACGTCTTATAAAAATCAAATAATGATGGAATACGGAATCTTTTCCAACGCTTGTATGCAGCATTTCTCTTAGCAATTAATTGCTCGACCTTTACACTGAACCATCCTAAATCATTGCTTCGTACTTGGATTGTTTTAGTGGAAACAAAGTTGTCAAATAAATTGTTTATCGTAGAGGTAAGAAATTGCAGTTGTTCATAAACAGATTCAAGGTGGAAAATAATTTCCAAATTGGAGTTGCTTACATGATAAGCAAGAGCTGGCATGTTAACTGATTTAAAATCTCTGAAACAAATTGTATTCCTTGTTGAGTTGGAAGTAAAGCTGAGGCCATAGAAAGCAACTATAAGATCGTGCTTTGAGAAACCTGGAACATCAAGTTGATGGTAGCAATTCACGAAATTTGGTTGGCCTACAAGAAAAACATCTAGCAAAGTAGAGCTCGTATTTAAGAAATGAGTAGGGTATTCATTATTTATTGGATAAAGGTTTAAAGAGGCAATATTATCATTAAAGCATTTTACTTCGCTGTTTCGGACATCTAAGAGGTCAACATTTAAGTCACGAGCAATTATAATGTGGTCATAACTAGGAATCACAGTTTCTAAGATGTCGGTGATGGAGCTTGTTTCGATAACATTGGGAGGCTTATACATAACACCGATACGACACTTATGTGCAGCACAATCAACTTCCAAAAACAGAAATTCCAGTCGAGTGGTTATGTTAGATGAGATAACAACTTTGCAGGATATAGTATTTTTTATAAATATGGCGACCCCCCCTCCCCGCGAACCTACACGGTCTGAACGAAATACCTTGTAATCGCCGGTATTTAGAAATCGATTCTCAATATGTTTAGTAAGCCAAGTCTCTGAGACGCATACAATGTCCATAGCCTTATACTTATACTACCTTTACTTGTACTTGGTGGCAAACACCACCATCGCCGAGTAAAATGAGTCAAGTTCCCTGCTCATCTCAATGGTCGAACTCCAAATGATCTTCGCATCATTAAAGAAAAAGAAGTCAGCAGGAATCGATGCTATACCTAATATTGTACTACGACATCTCCCTTGAGGAAGCAATAGATATATACAAAACACTGTTCAACAATGCTCTGAATAATGCATATTATCCAGTGAGTTTTAAGACAGCTGTTTTTTATCCTCTCCCGAAAAAGGGAAGGGACAGTTCATATCCGGCAAATCTCCGGTCGATAAGTTTTCTTCGAGTATCAGCAAGGTATTCGAAAAAGTTCCCAATAGAACTTTTTCCAAGTGAGCCGAGGAAAAAATATAATTCCAGACACCCAGTTCGGTTTTAGGGCGGGACATGACACAATTCATGCCGCGTCTAAGCTAGTATCTGCTGTCCAATGGAACAATGCTAAGAATCAATGCCAGGTGCCTGTCTGGTTGATTTTGAGAAGGCTTTCAACACCGTATGGTTAGAAGGCCTTTATCTGAAGCTAACTAGATGGGGCATAAGTAAACCACTGCTATATTTGGCAATTAAACATCTACAACAACGTTTAGTATTAAAAACGGTCTGCAACAGGGAGCGGTGAACTCGCCGATTCTCTTTAGTATTTACACCAGCGATCTCATTGGGAGTCTACCTCATGCAATTGCGTTTGCCAACGATTTAGTTGCGTACAGAAAAGGTCCAAAAGTTGAAGCCATCAGAATTCACTTGCAACGTGATTTCGATAAAATTCAACAATATTGTAGTGATTGTAAGCTGAAAATTAACTTCTAGAAATGTTAAAATATCCTGTTTAGCACCCCAGTGTCTAGGGCTTCTAGGGATACGAGAAAGAGCTGAAGAAAGCTAGTGATCGCTATGCCGCATGGACATCCACTGGCGAGTAAAAGTGTAGTAAAGTACCTTGGCATCTGGCTGGATGTTTCTTTATTTCAACCGACATGTAGAGGCTGCTCTGGCCAGGGCTGGGGGAGCTTTATTCCCTCACAAGACGGTTGATTTATAGCAGCCGCCTTGATAGCATGGTGAAAGTGATTGGCTACATGGTCCTCATCAGGCCAATGATTGCTTACGGATGCACTGTGTGGTTGCACCATCGGGTGTTTGAGAGACAGTGTCTTCGCACTTCTCTCAGACTTTATAGAACACCAGAGTCAAAGTACAAACACTATTATTCCAACGAGGTTCTATACAACGGGGCCAATACAAATAGGATAGATAACTTTTTAATTCAGCTCATTCGCGGACACATTGCAAGGGTGATGACCTCAACTAGTGCCCAAATCTTCGGGGCTTACTACCCCTAAGATGAATATTTTGAAAGTACACATTCGAGTGGTTTTATCCCGCCCAAGGCTTTTTTATACCTTGATAGTCGAGGGCTGATTGAGGATAGATCAGCAATTCCGTTGATCTACCACGTCGGCCGCAGAACATGTCGACCGAGACATAGTCGCTGGCAGCTTAGCAGAGCGCCTCCGATTCAGTAGGCCCGACCGGGATCAGAAGGAAGCACTTGACCAGGTCCACCAATTTTAATGGCTTAGTTAAAACCCGATATTTTCAGTCGACATAGGCGAAATATCGCCTATGTTCGACCTACATTTATCTTAAGTATCTTTAAGTTAGGTAGGGAAGTTTCGGCGGCACCCAAAAAAAAAATTTAAACGGAAAATACAAAAACAAAAAAAAAAATATAAAAAAAAACAAAAATTTAACAAAAAAAAATATAAAAACACAAGAAGCTGTGACTGTTCTATATATATTTATTTAATTTTTTTATTTATTTTTAGGTTTATTTTAAGTTATTTTTAGTTTATTTAAAGTCTTTTTTTAAGTTAGTTTTAAAATAGTTTAAGATAAATCCCGATAAAGTCAACCCAGTTTTTTTATTTCATTTTCTGGGTAAAAATAAACACACTATAGATAAGATAAATTTAAGATATTTTTAGGCCGGAAGGCAAGTAAAATTAAGTTAGAAATTAACTCAAAGCACCCGCATAGGCCCAGTTAGTTAATTAAGTTGATAGTTTTAGCTAGTTTTAAAATTTTTGTCTAGCATTAAGTAGATATAAGTTCAAGTTAATTAAAAAATCATTAAACAAAAAACCTGTTCTATACAAATCCGTTATAAAACTTTGTCGCCCAACACGGCCTCCACCACAACCAACACCATCACCATCCGCACCGACCCTAGCACAACCATCAATCCAGTGTCCACTCAACTGGCAATCACTTCTATCATCATCTGATTTTATTTATAAACTGTTGATTTTGTCGAGTGCGGAGATTTATCAGGTGATGCTTATAAAACTCTCACCTAAACCTTGCCAATTTCTTAAAGAGTTTTCATGAGCTTTCAAACAGTGTAAGTGAGTTAAAAATTAACTTGCTACTCTCAAGTTCCTATTCAACAATAACCTCCCCCCCACCCCGCAAAACAGCTAAAAAATTCAAAAAGCTCTGTAAGAGACATAGACTTGCCCTCACCTTGCTTTGATAATAATATAATTCTCTTTAAAAAAAATTGTATCTGCATTCATCCGCTGCTCTCTTGATATGGAGGTAAATTCTAATTGAACGGAAAATCAAACTTCAACATAAAATCAAAGTTCATCTTTTCAACAAAAAGTTTAACTAGCAGAATCCGCTAAAATCAATTCCTTTATTTCCCATGTTGACAAAAACACGGAATGGAAATCAGCTTTTACCATAACAAAAATAGGCAAAGACACTATCTTTGCTCTAAGTGTGCTACCAGATAACAAGTGGCTTCATTTATCAAAATTTAATAAGAACCACATATCAAAAAAAACAAACATTCCACCAAATCAGTTCAAATGCTCTATGTTAGTAAAAAAAGATATCATTTTAACCAATGTTAAATATGTAACATTTGAATTGAGTTGTCCATCTAAATTAACTTTTACCATAGAACCCAAAGTATGGCCATGCTTTGTTCAGATAAACAAAATTTTCACCCACTCAACTAAAATAAACCTACCTCAAACGTCTTTAACCATACATACGCTTCTAACATCTTCAACATCACCAACACCGTCAATTCCACTAATATCACCAAATCAACTTTGCCACTCACACTGTAAGCCATCCTCAAACGCCACGCACACAATTAACCGTCTTCAAAATTCTTTTAGTAACACCACAACCATCAATAAAATCAACACCAACATCCACATTCACACTAACACCAACACTACTAACGTCTCTAACATCGTTTACACCGCCAACACCACCAACACAGCCAAAACTTCTAACTCCGTCATCACCGCAAACATAATCTACACCGCCAACCCAAACATTGTAACACACTCCACCAACACCATAGAAAACAATAATACCAACGCTAAGACATCTTCAAATACTAACAACACTCCCATCAGTTCTACGAAAAGCATCGCAAACCGGATAATATTAAAAACAATAACAACACTTGCCCGTATAAAACCAAAAAAAACTTCAAATGCTGCCCCAAACCCCTTACCACTAGCAGCAGTGACAGAGCCATGATAAGTGATCCCACCCGCTCAAAAATTAATTACCATCAAGATAAAATCGCAATCAACGTGCATACTCCAGATAAAAACAATATGTCATTATAAAACACTTCCACTGCCACTGCTAATCTCCAAAAAAAATCCCAACACGCATACCCGACAATTTTCGTGAATTCGAATCAAGCCTCCTTTCAAAATTCAATAGTTTGCTGGCCGTATTCAAACAAAAAATTAAAGAAGAAATTAAAAATACTATAGTGACTTAAAGTAAGCGAGTGCAGACATGTGAAAGCGAAATCAGGGAGTTAAAAACAAAAAAATCAAAAAATTAAAGACCAAATGGCAAATCCAATATGAATCCAATTGATCTTGCCAAATAAATTGCTGATAAGCTCTAACATCATATTACTCCCCATTTTGATGCTTTTCGCTTGCGTGGTAGTAGTACTGTAAACGAAAAAACATTGCTTATTACTTATTAGGCTGTCTTCTCCAGCAGAAAAGAAAGCTTTTCTATCTGCCTTTATAGCAAACAATGGGCTGACAGTCTCGCAGCTATATAACACACATGATGTACCCAACGCCTCTGACACCCGTTCCCGTAACCAACGTATTTACATTATTCAGAGCTTGACACCAACGAACAACTATTTAATGAGACATGCTCTTCAATTAAAAAGGGAAGGAATCTTGTTTTCAGTTCGATCGAATAATGGTTTAATCTTTGAGAAAAAGAGATGATACTGAGATGTTAATTCAAACAAGTTCGCTCTCATCCATAGCAGAGCCACAACCTTCTGTGCAACCCCAACCTCAACTGCCACTTTCAATGTCACCAGGAGCAGATCAGCAATGAAATTATTTTAGTAAATTGTCATTAATCACTAATTTATTTATTAATTTACATATTCATTTTTTTCTCTCATTTGAATTTTTTAATTATTATTTATTATTTTTTAAATTTTATTAAATTATTAAATTTGTAATCATTATTTTTATCATTTTTTAGCAGATATTATTATTATTTGATTAAGATTTTTTTTTTCTTTTTTGTTCTTAGAACATAAAATTTGCCTCTTTTTTATATATTTTCTGATTGTTTTCCGACTTAATTTTTCTTTTGATATCACATAAAATGTATCTCTTTTATTCTATTCTTCTATTTCTTTTCTACTAGAAATGCTTATTGAATTTGTAAACGCTTTTATTATCTGTTTTTATGTGCCTCTGAGTCATGGCCCATACAAGTTCCTACTCCCACAGTGAGATTGCTGTGCGCTCAGTGATAAAAATCTTATCTAACGCTGATAATGGACTAAGAATATGTTACCTAATGCTCGAAGCTTAAGTCTAGAAAAGTATTGTACGTTTTTTTAAAGCAAGAAATCTCTTCTATCATCTTATTTCACAATTAAGTAATATCTATAAAGAACTTTTTAAAAAAACTTACCTAAAACCGAAATTTTAGGAAAAAAAATATGAAAAAAAATTGTTTATATTGATTTTTTTCAAAATAAATATAATTTGAATTTAAATTAACACGTAAATTAAGAATTATACCTTTTCTAAAAGATAGAAATTTTATTTTTTTAAATAAAATAATTTTGGTCGACAGTTTTTGAAAAATTGAACTTCAAACTCAAAAACCAAAAAAAAAAAAATAAAACAATATCTTCTCCAAAGCATATACAAACTTTTATTAAAAGTAGCTTTTTACGGCCTTTAGTCCATCAAAAATAGGCGTTTCGTCCCGGTAACTCACTTGGACTCATCATTTGATAGTGAGTACCTTTGTCATATATTTTGAACTGAACAGATCGAAAGTTGCGTCTTGACAAAGGTACTCATTGTCAACTGATGAGTCCAAGTGAGTTACCGGGACGTAACGCCAATTTTTGATGAACTAAAGGCCGTGAAAAGTAAGCTGTTCACTAACAATTTATCAAAACTCGGTAGCATGTTGATTGGACGAAATTTTTCACTGTTAATAGTGCCTTTCACTTTTTCTACTGGTATAACTGTAGATTCCTTCCAACCGTTTCGAAAAATTCCTGGATATAGCGAAGCATTTATTATTTTCATAAGCACTGGTCCTAAAACTTTATTTATCTTTATATCTTTATTTATCCCATGTATGTCTTTTTTGTTATTGCACTTTTATATTACATCACATATTGTTCCTTCATCGCAGAATTTAAATTTAAGTCTAGTAGCTACGCTTATCAAAAGAGGTTCATATTGCACAAAAGGAATGGATTGGTTTACATCACAGACACTTTCTACAAAGTAGTTATTGAACTTATTAGCAATTTCAACTTGATCTCTGATTTTATCATTTCCGAATTGTATAATCGGATATTCCTTTTTAACATCATCTTTTAATTGGAATGTTTTAAACATTTTTCAAATTCCTTTGTGGTCACCTGCTCTTATTTCAATTTGTCCCAAAATGTTTTGCTTAATTGTTTGTATCTCACCCAGCTGTCTTCAATATTACTCAATGTTGCAATTCTGTACGCTCTATTTTTTTCCGTTTTTAAATTATTAAGTTCTGCTGTAAACCATTTACAATCCCCTTCTATTCTTACAGATTTTTTCAATTGTCAAAGCATCAATATAGGATTTCATTTTAATATCAAGAAATCTAAAAAGTTTTTCACTATCATAGATGAAAAACAAGTTGGAAAAGTAGTTGTTATAAAACTCTGTCGAATGTTTCTTTTGAGTATTTGAATATTTTGCACTTAAGAAAACTAGGGTTTTAAGCTCTGTTATTTATTTCAATTTTTAATATTTCATGGTCTAAAATTTTGTTATCACGGTCAATTTTTACATCTATTCTATTACATACTATTTTTTCAGATATAACATAGTCGATTAGAGTTTTTGAAGTTTATGTTTTCCTCGTTGGCTCTTTAATTAACTGACAGAGTCCTTGGTCTGCAAAAGTGTCTTCCATTTTTGCTTCATTATTGTTTTCAACTAAGTAGTCTATATTGAAGTCTCCGATGATAATAAAGTTCTTATCTCTCTCAAAACATTATGTTTCTAAAAATTCATTAATGGTTGAACTTGGTGACCTGTAAACCACTCCAAAGGACCAATGTTCGTTTCGTTTATTAATTTTTACTTTTAAGAACCATGCCACATAATCAAGTTTACTTAAATTTTTTGTTGAGTATTCTATACCGTTTCTGATGTACATACTCACTTCTCTAGTGTGTCTTGAAATCGGTTTACATCTGATGTGTGTGTACGCGTTAATTTTTGTTTCACAGTCTTCTATCTCATTTGAAATTCGAGTTTCAGAAAGCACTAAAATATCAGGGGCACATTGATCAATTAATAATTCTACCTTCACCTTCTTATATGCAGACCATCTTTTACTGCACATTGATCCCAACGAACACTTACTCTTACGGTTTGCATAATTTTGTTGTAACTTTCAATATCTAATTCTATGACTACAGTGTAAGAATCCTGTCCTCTTAATTTAAATTTATTCTTCCACTGAATTTTTACTTCCATCTGTGAACACTTTAAAATATAATGTTGACCTTTAAAACACTTAATAACACCACTGTTTGACATCTGCTCAGACATATTGAGATTTTTTTCAATATGTTCTCCCAGATTCACTTCTATGTTGTCTTTAAGCTTTTCCACTGATTGATCATTACTACACGCTACTATTATAGCTCCACTGCTTAGTTTTTGATTCCCAAAACCTGGACACCACAATTTGACGGATTTACTTCTGATTTGATTTAATTTTTCGTTAAATCAGCACTTTGATTATTGTTTTGGTTCTATCATAACCGGTGCACTTTTTTTAAAGCATTTGCGTATGTATTTTTTTCACTCAAACTACTATCAATAGCTTTTTTGATTTCAGAAATTACTGTTTTTTCATTTGCCACAGCACTGTTATCATTTTTTTCCACCGATTTTTTAATTTTGACTCCTAATTCGCTTAAATTATATTTTTTTTCTTTCATATACTCCAATTGAGGTTACACTGATAAAAAAATTCTCTCGACAAGTATCGCTCATAATTATTAAATATTTTGCAACGGCAAAATATTGAGCTTCACGATTTATTTGTTTTTTTACTCAGTCACTTTTATATTTTTTTTTCACAATTATTTCTTTATTTAAACAAAATATTCCGTTTAATTATGTTTCAAAAAACAAATAAACTATCGCGGCTGCCTTTTTCACCACTTTGTTCTTAAAAATTTGAAGAGTAGTCTTTAAAAACGTCTCAAACTAACGAAAATGTAGTTAACTTAATATACCTATGCAATCAACAAACAAACAAATTATAGAAAGATGGTTTGGTTCCTTTAAATTTTCTCAAAAATTAGTAATCAGATAATCATCTTATATCAGTCCTTGATAAAAAATTAATAAGTGTAACAAATTATAACAAGAAATTTAGTAAATACGGTCTCATTTTGAAAAAAAATTAAATAAATTCTTTTTATTTTCCAAAAAGTCGAGTTTGAATTTTTTTTTTTCAAAAATTGTCTATAGAAATAACTTAATTAAAAAAAATATTATATAATAGAACAGGCATTTTTCTTTAAAAAAATGTACAGCAAATTATTGGAAATGTTGCTTTTATTTTTAATTTTTTTTTCATTTTATGTGTTTTTATTAAATGCTTCTACCGCCCAAATGGGAGAAAATAACCGCTTCCCTACATTAAAAAATACTTTCAAATACCTGTTCTATACAAATTTATTATTTAAGTTTGTTGCCTGAGATATCGTTATCTCCCCGAAAGGTGCAAATAGTAAGATCACGTCAATACCAAACAAATTAATAAAAAAGTTTGGTAAATTTCGCAAAATGTCACCCCTATTGCCCTATTTCACATAGTGAAAAATGCTTGTTTCTTAGGGTTCTATTAAAACATGTAATTATTTCTTGTCTCCTGATATATCGTACTCTTGCCAAATTCATCATCAACGTCTCCACCACAACCACCACCATCACCACCCGCAACAACCCTGGCAATGCCATCAACCCAGCCTCCACTCACGCTGACCGAAACATGGCTAAATATAATCACCACAGTGCTGAAATATCCAAGAATCAACATTATTCTGCTTTCCGTAAAAATCGCTGTCCACAGACAACTGGTTTAGTAAGAGGGGTGATGCAAGCTCCACCTTCACTTTTGTTGAAATATTTTTACGATCTTCTTCTTCCCCTCATTCTTTTGACATTAACCAAATTATTGTAAAAATCACCATAAATCACCACTATGTAATATTTGTTGTTGTAAACTATATCCCACATAAAACTTTATTAGATTTCTACAAAATGTATGTACAAAATTGTCAATTTTATTTATCGAGGCTTAAAAGAAATGAACATCGTATTAATATTATAAACGTGAAAGTTTGTGAGTATGTATCTTTGTTGCTCTTTCACGCAAAAACTACTAAATGGATTTTGATGAAACTTCACAATAATATAGCTTACATATCAGAATAGCACATAGGCTACAATTCATAAAGATATATTGTATTTGTTGCTCTTTCACGCAAAAACTACTGAATAGATTTTGATGAAACTTCGCAATAATATAACTTACATATCAGAATAACACATAGGCTACATTTCATAAAGATATATCGTATTTGGTGCTCTTTCACGCAAAAAATACTGAATGGATTTTGATGAAACTTCACAATAATATAGCTTGCATATCAGATTAACACATAGGCTACAATTAATAAAGATATATCGTATTTGTTGCTCTTTCACGCAAAAACTACTGAATGGATTTTGATGAAACTTCACAATAATATAGCTTACATATCAGAATAACACATAGGCTACAATTCATAAAGATATATCGTATTTGTTGCTCTTTCACGCAAAAACTACTGAATGGATTTTGATGAAACTTAACAATAATATAGCTAACATATCAGAATAACACATAGGCTACAAATTAATAAAGATATATCGTATTTGTTGCTCTTTCGAGCAAAAACTACTGAATGGATTTTGATGAAACTTCATTATAATATAGCTTGCATATCAGAATAACACATAGGTTACAATTCATAAAGATATATCGTATTTGTTGCTCTTTCACCCAAAATTACTGAATGGATTTTGATGGAACTTCACAAAAATATAGCTTACATATCAGAATAACACATAGGCTACAATTCAGAAAGATATATCGTATATCGTATATTATCCAATGCAAGGTAGCCTACCCAAAAGTTACGTTCGTGAACGTACGCATTTACTATTGTTTACTAGTGTTGAGTAATAATAAGGAAGAGTTATGTCCATTCTGGGTGGCCTGGTTCTGGGACGACAAAAGTGACCTGGTTTTGGTTTTGATTTTGGTTTCAGATTTTAAAAAAATAGAGAACCAAACGTGAAGTAAGTAAACCTTACTTATTTTATATATATACACTAAACCATTGTTTAATTTTTCTTATATACACACAAAAACATTTTTTTTAAACTCGTTTGTACAATTTTCATGAGTTCCTTCATTTAAATTTTTTGTTCTACCTTTATTTAATATTGTCCCAAATTTCGATGGAAAATCTGAAAACCTTGCGAAATTTCTTGCGTGCGGAGACATATTGTTTAAATCGGTAAGGTTCTATGAGCATAACATGTTCCTCAGCATAGTAAAAACTAGGCTTGAAAGACCAGCATTTAAGCTCATTCAATTCAAGACTGTGAAAAAATGGGAAGATCTCTGTTCACTCTGAAAAAAGGAATATTCCACAGTCAAGTCACGGTCCTCAGCGCAAAATGAGTTGATTTCAGTTTGGGACGCTTAAGGAATTTGGTGACCGTTTCGGTCAACCATTAAATGCTCTAAGCTCTGCAACGTATGCCAGTTTCACAGAAGAGGCAATTCAAACTTTCGAGGACGGCATCCGGAATCGAAATCACAGGTTTATGGTTCAGGCTCATGGCGAAACAGATTTAAAAAAAATCTATCCTGTATGCAGAAGAGCATTCGAACTGATTAGAACGGGTTAGCCCTTCTACAAGTTCAAAACAGAACCAAAACCGACAGTACACGAATAGCTTTCCTTCGACACGTCCAACCCGTCAATTTTGATGAGCTTTCAAAAAGCTGTTTAAAATTAACTTTTTGGTTTCATATGTCAGCTGTTTCCATAAGGATGAGATATCTGGGTGTAATTGTCTGTGGTTGTAGATTATTTTCAAAATGTCAAACATTTGTGCTAAATGTAATTTTATCATTAAACTTTCTAAAACTGTTGATTTTGTCGAGTGCGGAGTTTTTTCAGATGATGATTATAAATCTCTCACAAATGATAATTTATATTGAATATGCAACTCGGGTGCTAGTCTAAACCTTGCCAATTTCTTAAACAGTTTTCATGAGCTTTCAAACTGTGTAAGTGAGTTAAAAAATTAACTTGTTACTCTCAAGTCCCTATTCAAAAATAACTCTCCCCCCACCGCCGCAAAACAGCTAAAAATTCAAAAAGCTCTGAAAGAGATATAGACTTGTACTAAACTTGTTTTGATAATAATATAATTCTCTCTCAAAAAATTGTAACTGCATTCATCCGCTGCTCTCTAGATATGGAGGTAAATTCTAATTCAACGGAAATTCAAGCTTCAACATAAAATCAAAGTTCATCTTTTCAATAAAAAAAGTTTAACTAGCAGAATTAGCTAACATCAATTCCTGGATTCCCTATGTTGACAAAAACACGGAATTGAAATCAGCTCTTACCATACAAAAATAGGCACTGACACTATCTATGCTCTATGCAACCAGATGACAAGTGGCTTCATTTATCAAAATTTAATAAGAACCACATATCACAAAAAACAAACATTCCACCAAATCAGTTCAAATGCTCTATGTTAGTAAAAAAAGATATCATTTTAACCAATGTTAAATATGTAACATTTGAATTGAGTGGTCCATTATCTAAATTAACTTTTACCATAGAACCCAAAGTATGGCCATGATTTGTTCAGATAAACAAAATTGTCACCCACTCAACTAAAATAAACCTACCTCAAACGTCTTTAACCATACACGCACATATAAATTCATGGGGAGAGTACGATAACTCAGGCCACAAAGTTTAATGATAATACATATCAAAGATTTTGGCGTAGACGTGATTTGATCTTGCTCTTGAAATGTTAAGTCATTTAAGCCGTTAACTTGTTTCATTGAGTTGCAAGTGATTGCTTTAATATATTAAGATCGGTGCATCTTTTGAAATTAAATGTGCGTAAAAGGTTCAAAAATAAAGCTATATAAACAGAACTAAGAACGAAATAATAATTTCCAAATGTACTCAGTTGTTGTTATTATTCTCCAATTGTCTTCCACTGCTTTTGTTTCAATAATACTATCAACGCTTCTAATATCGTCAACATCACCAACACCGTCAATTCCACTAATATCACCAAACCAAATCAACACCAACATCCACACCTCAAGTAACACCAATACTACTAACGTCTCTAACATCGCTTACACCGCCAACACCACCAACACAGCCAAAACTTCTAACTCCGTCATCACCGCAAACATAACCAACACCGCCAACCCAACCTTTGATACACACTCCACCAACACCATTGACAACAATAATACCAACGTGAAAACATCTTCAAATACTAACAACGCTCCCATCAGTTCCACCAAAAGCACCACTAAACCGGATAATATTAAAAACAATAACAACACCTGCCAGTCTAAAACCAAAAAAACCTCAAACGCTGCCCCAACCCCTTACCACTAGCAGCAGTTACAGAGCCATGATAAGTGATCCCACCCTCTCAAAAATTAATTACCATCAAGATAAAATCGCAATCAACGTGCATACTCCAGATAAAAACAATATGTCATTATAAAACACTTCCACTGCCACTGCTAATCCTTCAAAAAAAATCCCAACACGCATACCCGACAATCTTCGTGAATTCGAATCAAGCCGCCTTTCGAAATTCAATAGTTTCAAACAAAAAATTAAAGAAGAAATTAAAAATACTATAGTGACTTTAAGTAAGCGAGTGCAGATATGTGAGAGCAAAATCAGGGAGTTAAAAATGGAAAATCAAAAAATTAAAGACCAAATTGAAGATTTTCAACGTCAACGGCGGCTCAGTGACGTAATTGTTCGTGGTTTGCCTGGCAAATCCAATATGAATCCAATTGATCTTTCCAAATAAATCGCTGATAAGCTCTTACATCATATTACTCCCCATTTTGATGCTTTTCGCTTGCGTGGTCGTAGTACCGTTAACGAAAAAACATTGCTTATTACTTATTAGGCTGTCTTCTCCAGCAGAAAAGAAAGCTTTTCTATCTGCCTTTATAGCAAACAATGGGCTGACAGTCTCTCAGCTATTTAACACACATGATGTATCCAACGCCTCTGACATCCGTTCCTGTAACCAACGTATTTACAACATTGTGAGCTTGACACCAACAAACAGCTCTTCAATTAAAAAGGGAAGGAATCTTGTTTTCGGTTCGATCGAATATTGGTTTAATCTTTGTGAAAAAGAGAAGATATGATACTGCCACTTTCAATGTCACCAGGAGCGGATCAGCAATGAAATCATTTAGTAAGTTGTGAGATTGCTGTGCGCTCAGTGATAAAAATCTTATCTAACGCTAGTAATGGACTAAGAATATGTTACCTAAATGCTCGAAGCTTAAACCTAGAAAAGTTGGATTATTTTAGGTATGTTTTCTGTGGTCTGGGAATTGACGTTATTTGTGCTACTGAGACTTGGTGGAAAACAAGTAGTGAATTTACTGATCCAGATGATATTGTTCAATTGTATGAAATACCTGTCTATAAACTTATATGTAACAAAAGGGTTACCACTACCACAGGGGAAGGAGTTGCTGTGTACTAAAGTCAATCACTTAATCAAACAATATTGAGTCAATCTGACTGTAGTGGAATTGAATATCCGTTGTTTGAATTAAATGATGGAATTAGAAAAAATGCTTGTTGGTGTTGCCTACAACTCTAACCGATCCCTTTCGCCCGAACCATTATTTTTAGCAACTCGAGATTTTACTGCACTCTACGAACATATTATAGTTTGTGACAACAAAGCAAGTCAACTGTTAGATTTCACTGCTTCTTCAAGTATGTCAATAGTTAACACTTATGCCACCCGTTTTGCTCCAAACGCTCCTCCGAGCCTACTAGATGTTTTTATAGTTTCCGATTTATCAAATGTTTTACTGCAAGACCAGCTCTCTCTGGGGGTGTGAATGATCATGACATGTTGTTCTGTACATACAATGTTGACTTTTCGCGTTCATCCTAGTCATCATCTTTTCAATTCAGAGACTTTACTTCTGCTGATTAAAACGCTCTGCATACTGTTGCTTGCCTAGTACCTTAGCGTGATTGCTACCTTACTTGAAATGCAGATGAAAAGGTCAACCACATACAAACTTTATTATTGGATCTCTATAATAGACATGTTTCTTTAAAAACTGTGGCAATCCGCAATAGTTAATGTCCCTGGTTCACATCAGAGGTGCGAAATGCAATTAAAATCAGAAATAAGGCATATTCGAAATGGAAGCATACTGCACTTGATAATAATTGGGAGACTTTTTTTTTTACTTTACTTTTCTGTATTACTTCATCAACTTTTCCTGAAACTTGGAAGTTAGCAAAAGTCATTCCCGTTCCAAAAAAATTTTAGCCCTTATCACCTGCAGATCTAAGTCCTATAAGCATTTTCCTATGTCTGTCAAAGGTTTTGGAGATAGCTCTTGCGGACCAAATCTCAAATCATCTAAGTCAATACTGTTTGTTATCCCCAATACAGTCTGGATCTCGAAAACACCAAAGCTGCTCTACAGCTATGATAAAAATTCTGGATGACATTAGAATTAAGTTTGATTTAGACTACGTCACAGTTTTTGTCTGCTTGATTTCTCCAAAGCCTTTGTCAGAGTGGATCACAATATGATTTGTTGAAACTACGATTTCGGCATCAGTGAAGCTTCGCTGAGCCTAATTTATAATTAACTATGTAACCGCCAACAAAGGGTAGTTTACGGTGAAACGTCTTCCCTTGTTGCATGAGTACCCCAAGGATCTTTTTGGGGACCAATATTATTCTGTCTTTTTATTAATGAACTTCCTAAAGTTTGAACAAATGTACTTTTTCATCTTTATGCTGATGATGCGCAGATATATTTATCTCTGCCTATTGGGCTAAATGAGGATCTAATAGCCAGAATTAATGAAGATTTGTCAAATATTTACAAATGGTCGATCTGCAATGAACTCAGTCTTAATCCAACCAAATCCTAGGTAATGCTTATTTCGAAGAGGCTTTATGACACCGATGATTTTCTGAACTGCAATTTCTGAATGTTGTAACCAATCTCGGTTTTAAGCTTACCCGTTCATTGTCTGCTGATGCACACAATAATTATGTTGTTGGCAGAATCTACGCAGGATTGCGAAAACTTCGGCTACCTTCTTGCTTTACACCAACCGAAACTAAACTACGGTTTGTTAAGACCTTGTTTATGCCCATTATTGATTTTGCCACAGTTTTCTACTGCACACTGGACTCACACTCTATGCATAAGCTACTTGTTGCATTTAATGACTCGATAAGGTATGTTTATGGGATTTGCCGATATGAGCATATATCTCAAATTGAATCTCGGGTGTACATTTCAGCAGTTTCTTGAGGCAAGGTGCTGTATTTTCATGAATAAAATCATAATATAAATGGTAAGTGATTTTTGTGTCGTGTATTCTTATATTAACGGTGTAATAAAGAATTTCTTTCATGTGTACGTCTACACTGTTCAATAAAGGCCAGCCGTCTTGGTATTAAGTGAAACTCAGGTTGGAGTAAATACTGCTTTATGAGAATTTGCTCTACATGGGTATAGCTTGGTGCCATTACTCATTTCTAATCATGGTCTCGTGGTCTATTTTAGGAATGATAATGCTTGCCAGAGCCTTCTCCAATATGGGCAATGTTCCAACACGTACTTTTACTTCTTGTGGCTCAAATTCACTTTCCGAGAGCACGTCATTTATTATTGTTTTATTTACAGTAGTCCAAATCTCGACAGTAGTTCGACATGTAACGAGTTTGATGCGCTGTTTGCTTCCATCTCGAAAATTGTTTCCTTTCGTCCTCGCACTGAAATCGTTATTGCGGGCGATTTCAATGTACACAATTCCAATTGCCTTTGCTATTCTGGTCAGACAACACCCGAAGGAAGGTATATCGAGCTCTTTGCCGGGTTACATAACCTTATCCAACTGATCGATATGCCAACGCATATACCGGATGTTAATGGGCCAGCCGCCCATACTCTTGACTTGTTTCTTACTTCTCACCCTGATAAATATACCATTAGTGTAACTTCTCCATTTGGCACTTCGGACCATTGTGTCATTTCAGTTAATTTCTTGTCGTCCACCCATAGTCCACTCCCCACCAGGACCGTTTGGCAATACGAGAAAGCCAACTGGGACGGCCTGAATACTTTTTTCCGAAACTTTAACTGGTCTATCGCGGAAGTATGATAGTGACATTGATGAAAGTGCCGAAATGATCACAAATGTGATTCTTCTAGGGATTCGTGCTATTATTCCTAACAACCCTACAGAGGAAAATTGGAAAAATCATAAACAAGCAAAGAACTCATGCAACTCCGTTATTGAAAGAACCAAAGAACAATAACAAACCAATTGTTTACTCTTCAGAGAAGACAAACTTGCTCGCCGCCCATTTCGGTGCAAGCTCCAGGTTGCGTCACAGCAACGTTGCCCATCCTGTACTTGAGAATGTAAATTTTTCCATGGGACAGATTTTTTTCCGCACTCGTACAGTAGCAAGAGTTCTCAACGATGTTGATATACACAAATCTGTTGGGCCAGATGGCATACCCCCGATTCTTCTGAAGAGGTGTTCTTCCACACTTACAAAGCCACTGCGTAAGCTTTTCCATCGCTTCTACTCCTCCGGAATCTTTCTTAGAAGATTGAAAACAGCATTTGTCCAGGCTGTCCCTAAGAAAGGTTACCCATCCTCCCCCTCCTCCTATCGACCCACAGCACTTACGTCCGTTCTTTTTAAGGTCATGGAAACGATGATTAACCGTCAGCTTAAGGAATATCTCGAAGATCGAAAGCTTCTCCATGACCGTCAGTATTGCATCCGCAGCAACCGTTTCACTGGTGATCTGATGGCATATCACCAAACAAAGGAACAAATCTTTACATCGCTTTGGTGAAAGTAAGTTTATTGGTCTTGATATCTCCAAGGCATTTGATAGAGTTTGGCATGAAGCTCTCTTATCGAAAATGCGTGCTTTTGGGATCGATGATACTCTTGTTCGTTGAATAAGAAGCTTTTTTCTGAACCGTTGAATAGAAGTTGTATTGGATAGATTCAAGCCTGTCAACGACGACCTCCATTGGAACGACCATATATTTGAGATCGCTAAAAACGCTGCTAAGTGCTTAGGTTTTCTGTATCGATTCTGATCTGATTTCAATTTATAAAGCGTTTATTCGCAATAAACTCGAGTTTAACTCCCACCTCTGGGCAGGTGCTTCGCAAACATTGCTTCACCTGCTTGATAGAATACAAAATTGAGCGTTAAGATTGATAGGAAATATAAATGCCCCTAAAACCCCTCTCGAACACCGACGCAATGTTTCATATCTTATTTTATCGTTTCTTTTATAAAAAATGTTCACTCGAATTAGCCAGTTGCATTCCTCGCCTTAAAAGTTTTTTCCGTAATACTCGTCTCGCAAGGAATGCTCATAAGTTCACCCTTGAGCCCAATTTCAGACGTACTGTGATTCCAGCGAGATTTCCCCTTCCCATTTTAATCTGCAAGCATCTTCACCTTCTATCTCTCCCCTCATTGTGTGTTCTACATTAAAAGAAAAAAACAAATAGTCCCTTGTGCGCGCGTTTATTAAAAAAAAAAACATATTAAACACCAGAGTACCTTTTCGACAAACTGCAATTCGCTTAATCGACCAGAACTTTGAATCAAATTACTCCCAGCTTCTCTTATCCGATCACTTCGCGTCTCTTCTTTATTCATGTCACAAGGCTTTGGAACTCCCTTCCCACATCCATTAAGCAAATTATTGGAGCTTCTAAATTTAAAAATGCTATTTTCAGGAACTTATCGTTTCGGTAACCTCCTCCCTTGTCATATTTTTGTTTTGTTTTCTCTCTCAGTAATTTTTACATCCCTTCAATTATTTTTTATTCATTTCTCTCCTTTTGCTCTCCTTTTTACTATCTTTAACTTCTTCTACCTTGTTCTTCTTTTTATTAATATTCTCTATCTATTTATTTTTTCTGTATAAGTTTAGATACTTTATGTAATTTTTTATGTCTTATAACTTGAAAATTGAAATGGTTAAATTAGTTGTCTACTTTTTTGTATTTTTCTTTATTATAATCGTTACCTAAACAATATCCAAACTATTATAATGTACTGTAAAATTCTTAAGTCCTATTATTACCATTATTTTAAATAAATTGAAATTCAATTTGTATAGAACAGTTATTTTCAACCATTTTTTACTATGGGAGGGGGGTCTTTCTACCGGCGGTAGGGCGATTTTCTAAAAAAAAACACTTCAAATGAAAAAATAAGCATTTAAAAATAACGGTAATACATACAATGAAGTATTGGACGTTTTTTTTAAAGCTTGCAGTCTCTTCTATCACCTTGTTTCACAATTAAGTAATATCTATACAGAACTTTTTAAATAACATACCTCAAACCGAAATTTTGGGGAAAAAATGATATATTTTTTTTTAATAAATATAACTTGCACTTAATTTGCTTGAAGTATTTGTTATTTCTATTATTTTTCAATCAAACACTGAAAACTAAGTTTTTTTGACAAAATTGAAATTTACTAAACCTACTTTTTTAATTTGTTTGGTATCAATGTAATCTTACTCTTTACACATTTCTTTTAGAGTAGAATAACTTTGGCGCAGCAAGTAGTAACGGATTCTTGTGAAAGGGCTTAATAAAAAGATATTTTACTTTAAGAAGGGATTCTAATTCCTCCAGTTTAGGCGGGAAGTTCCATATTTTTTAAATTAATTAATTAATTTAATTAAAACTATACCTTTTCTAAAAGATAGCAATTTTCACTTAATTTTAATTTTTAAATAAAATAATTTTGGTCAATAGTTTTTGACAAATTGAACTTCAAACTAAAACACGAAAAAATAAATTGCACGACTGAATCGCACGTACTTGCTCATATGTGCGGTCACATCGTCGAATAAATTTTAAAAAAATGCACGACTGGGTCGCACGAACTAATTCTTATGTTGGATAATTGCTTAGTGGCTGCATATGTATGTATATAAGGGTGTTTTTTTAGACGTGTGGTTTACAAGAAGAAATAAAACGCATATATTTTAATGTATCTTCCATTAAGTGGATGGGAACATCTCCAGTTTTTGCGCGCGATGGCGGATGGACTCATTCGAGTCTTCTTCGATACTTTGCTCTACGGAAACGAACCAATATTTTGGTAATAAATTTGTACAATTTGCAAACTTGTTCAGGAATAAGTCTATTCATTATAAAATGGCAAACCAAACTGAGCATAAATCAAGTGACAGCTGTCAAAAAGACTTAATCCGAAAAAAGTATTGCCAGATTGAAAACCGTCTATGAAAATAAAAAAATATTTTTTTTTAGAAATTTCTTTCATTTAATTAGCTTAAAAGTTTTCTCGGAAAAACTAAGTATGCAATAAAATTCGGAAACTAAATGTCTATCGAAGAAAAAAAAAATATTAAAAATCGTTCGACCAGTTTTTTTAAAGTCGTTTTTTTTGAAAAACTTTTCGAAAAAATATTTTTAATTTTTTTCTTGTATGTCATTATAAGGAAATCTGTAATTTTCATCTGGGGAAATTATTTAAAAAAATCAATCAATCCATTTTCAAAATATTTCGACAGCCAAATTTTTTTTAGAAAACTTTAAAAAATCGAAAAAAAAAGTTTTTGAAAATTTTGGAATGCAATCTTCGTTGAATTATAAATGACTTCCTGTGTGCAAATTTTTTTTGAAATCGCGATAATAGTTAACGATAAAACCGCACTTGAAAACCCGGTTATATGAGAGGTACCGTTATAGAACAAATTTCAAAAAATTCGTTCTAACTGAAATATGTATTGTTGTAAAAAAATAGCACCCTGAAAGTTTTATCAAAATCGTTGAAGCCGTTTTTGAGAAAATCAAACTTTTTGTTTAAAATTATATGGCAGGTACCGTTATTTTTTGACCTAGAGCAAAAATGAAAAACACCCCCTCCGAGATACTACCTAATAAATACTAAATACTAAGTTTAAAGAAAATCGGCCCATCCGTTTAGGCTGTAGAGGCGTGAACAGACAGACAGACAGACGGATGGAATTTGCGTCAACTTCTCTATTATCGTAATGTAATGTTTGATTGTTAGATTTTTTTTTGCACGAATCCATAACTTGCATTTTAGTACAAACATACACAAACTTTCATTAAATTCAAAGAATCTTTGCATATCTCCAACCTTGCACCTACACCAAATCCCATAGTGATGTCAAGCAGGGGGGTTGAAGGGGGCAGCATACCCCCTTACCTTCCACACTGTTTTAAGGTAGTTAACTTAATATACCTATGTAATCACGTTAATAACCAAACAAATTATAGAAAGATGGTTTGGTTATTTCAAATTTTCTCATAAATTAGTAATCATATAATCATCTTATTTTCAGTGTTTGATAAAAAATTAATAGGAGTAACAAATTATAACAAGAAATTTAGTAAATACTGTCCCAGTTTTGAAAAAAAAATTAAATAAATTCTTTTTATTTTTTTTTCAAAAAGTCCAGTTTGAAATATTTTTTTTTTCAAAAATTGTTTATAGAAATAACTAAATTTAAATATTTTATAATAGAACAAGCAATTTTCTTTGAAAAATTTATTGGAAATGTTGCCGTTATTTTTAAATAATTTTTTTCATTTTACGTGTTTTTTTAAATGCTTCTACCGCCCAAATGGGAGAAAACAGATCCCCTCCCTACAGTAAAAAAAAATACTTGTAAGTACCTGTTCTCTACAAATCCATCATTAAACTATGTCGCCTGAGTTATCGCAATCTCCGCGAAAGGTGCAAAGAGTAAGATCACGTTAATACCAAACAAATCCAACTCACATTGCAAATAACACGGTAATTATCAAAACGTTGTAGACTTGCGAACAAAAATGCAACAAATGTTTTTATTTTTATCATCTAAACAATATTATTTTATTGCGCTGACCGAAACATGGCTAAAGAGTAATCACCACAAAGCTGAAATATCGAACAGTCATCATTGTTCTGTTTCCCGTAAAAAACTGCTTGCATCACCTGTTTGTACGCACCAGCTACACATATTGTGTTGAAATGTTTTTTACGATCTTCTACATTCGTTTGACATTAACCAAAATATTGTAAAAATCACCATAAATCACCACTATGTAATATTTGTTTTTGTAAGCTATATCCCACCCAAAAGTTCATTAGGTCTCTATAAATTGTATGTATAAAATTGCCAATTGTATTTATCGAGGCTTAAAGAAACTTAACATATGTATATTTTATATATTATAATTTAACTAATATCGATGGGGTTTTTATTTCTGAAGAGTTACAACTTTTACCATTTAATATTATTAATTAATATGAAATTAATCGCAAACCATAATTTAGTTCACATAAAAGATTGTAAGAAAAATCTGAATCGTACACTGGATCTTGTTTTAGTAGACAGAGAATTAATAGTATCTGTGGATAAGTCACTGTATAATTTTTTTCTTAATTATGTGCACCATAAATGCTTTATCTGTAATTTTTGATTGTTTGATTGTAATAAATAAATTTAAAGTATGCTAAATCTAATTTTGAAGGCCTAGCGAGTTATATTTATACTTCCTTTGCGAAAGTCGCCAGATGTGTTCTTACCTTCACTGTACCTTAACGATTGATGGAAGCGATGTTTTATCAGAGCTAAGGCCATTGACTCCTTTAAAATATTTCTGTGACCCGATAGCCACAAAGATGCTCAAACCCAATTAAATTCCCGAAATAAAACTCCAACTCATATCGCACAGCACCCAACCACAGACCACCAGCCATACATAATTTGCTTTCGTTCTTAATATAGAACAACGGTTTGCTTATGCACATATAATGAATGCAGAAAAGTAAACAAACAATTGCAATACTTTGATTAAAGTATGTAAAGTGTAGTTCGTAATATTAAACCTACGAACTACGATCGACGATGATACACTCTTAAGTACTTAAGTGGGTTACCATACTTGAATGGGTCACCATATGATCGACAGATGTTTACTAATGTTTACTAGTGTTGAGTTATAATAAGGAAGAGTTGAGACCATACTGTGTGGCGTGGTTCTGGGACGACAAAAATGACCTGGTTTTGGTTTCGATTTTGGTTTTATATTTTTAATAAAAAGAGAACCAAATGTGAAGAAAAGCAGAGTTGAGATGTAAGTGTAAAACAGTAAAGGTCGCAGCTTATGCAAAGACTGCGAGCCTTTTACTGAAAAATAAAATACATTGAAAAAAAAAATTATTCTCTTTATTTCATATTCTCCGTAGACTGATCTTCCCTTTTTCAAAAGGAAGCACGGCAGTAACGTTACATTGGTGGCAACAGTGTTCCCAAGTGATCCGTGAAAAAAAATTCTGCCAATACAGATGGCCGATCTTCTAATGCGTGATGGGGCTACACACCAGCAAATGTAAAAACTAAGTGAAAAATAGTGTTAGAAGTTCTACGGCTGTAACACCTTGCTAGCTTTAGAGCGGAAGCATTTGGCAGACAGTAGGCAGTGAATAAAAGACCAGCCCGTAATAGTCAACTATAGGGCAGCAAAGTTTGCCTGGCAGAACAACGAAGAACAACAACAACACCAACAACAACACAAGTAAACCTTATTTATTATTATATATAAATATAATTAATTTTTTTTTTATATATAGTTATATACATACACAAAAACATTTTTTTAATTTACTCGTTTGTACAATTTTTATTCAGATCATTGTTTAATTTTTTTTATATAAATATACACACAAAAACATTTTTTTAAGTCATTTGTACAATTTGGATTGAGATCCTTCATTTTAATTTTTTGTTCTACCTAGATCAGTTGTTTTTTTTTCTCAATTTTTTTTTCTCTCTCTGTCCAAAAACAAATAAGTATTCAAAATTACTACCCGATACCGTTGAATAGAAGTTGTATTGGATAGATTCAAGTCTGTCAACGACGACCTCCATTGGAACGACCATATATTTGAGATCGCTAAAAAATGCTGCTAAGTGCTTAGGTTTTCTGTATCGATTCTGATCTGATTTCAATTTATAAAGCGTTTATTCGCAATAAACTCGAGTTTAACTCCCACCTCTGGGCAGGTGCTTCGCAAACATTGCTTCACCTGCTTGATAGAATACAAAATTGAGCGTTAAGATTGATAGGAAATATAAATGCCCCTAAAACCCCTCTCGAACACCGACGCAATGTTTCATATCTTATTTTATCGTTTCTTTTATAAAAAATGTTCACTCGAAGTAGCCAGTTGCATTCCTCGCCTTAAAAGTTTTTTCCGTAATAGTCGTCTCGCAAGGAATGCTCATAAGTTCACCCTTGAGCCCAATTTCAGACGTACCGTGATTCCAGCGAGATTTCCCCTTCCCATTTTAATCTGCAAGCATCTTCACCTTCTATCTCTCCCCTCATTGTGTGTTCTACATTAAAAGAAAAAAACAAATAGTCCCTTGTGCGCGCGTTTATTAAAAAAAAAACATATAAAACACCAGAGGACCTTTTCGACAAACTGCAATTCGCTTAATCGACCAGAACTTTGAATCAAATTACTCCCAGCTTCTCTTATCCGATCACTTCGCGTCTCTTCTTTATTCATGTCACAAGGCTTTGGAACTCCCTTCCCACATCAATTAAGCAAATTATTGGAGCTTCTAAATTTAAAAATGCTATTTTCAGGAACTTATCGTTTCCGTAACCTCCTCCCTTGTCATATTTTTGTTTTGTTTTCTCTCTCAGTAATTTGTACATCCCTTCAATTATTTTTTATTCATTTCTCTCCTTTGGCTCTCCTTTTTACTATCTTTAACTTCTTCTACCTTGTTCTTCTTTTTATTAATATTCTCTATCTATTTATTTTTTCTGTATAAGTTTAGATACTTTATGTAATTTTTTATGTCTTATAACTTGAAAATTGAAATGGTTAAATTAGTTGTCTACTTTTTTGTATTTTTCTTTATTATAATCGTTACCTAAACAATATCCAAACTATTATAATGTACTGTAAAATTCTTAAGTCCTATTTGTACAACCATTATTTTAAATAAATTGAAATTCAATTTGTATAGAACAGTTATTTTCAACCATTTTTTACTATGGGAGGGGGGTCTTTCTACCGGCGGTAGGGCGATTTTCTAAAAAAAACACTTCAAATGAAAAAAATAAGCATTTAAAAATAACGGTAATACATACAATGAAGTATTGGACGTTTTTTTTAAAGCTAGCAGTCTCTTCTATCACCTTGTTTCACAATTAAGTAATATCTATACAGAACTTTTTAAATAACTTACCTCAAACCGAAATTTTGGGGAAAAAATGATATATTTTTTTTTAATAAATATAACTTGCACTTAATTTGCTTGAAGTATTTGTTATTTCTATTATTTTTCAATCAAACACTGAAAACTAAGTTTTTTTGACAAAATTGAAATTTACTAAACCTACTTTTTTAATTTGTTTGGTATCAATGTAATCTTACTCTTTACACATTTCTTTTAGAGTAGAATAACTTTGGATATAAAAAAGATATTTTACTTTAAGAAGGGATTCTAATTCGTCCAGTTTAGGCGGGAAGTTCCATATTTTTAAATTACTGAAAATTAAAAAAACAATAATTAAAAACAACGGCAACACGTAAAATTAAAAACTATACCTTTTCTAAAAGATAGCAATTTGCACTTAATTTTAATTTTTAAATAAAATAATTTTGGTCAATAGTTTTTGACAAATTGAACTTCAAACTAAAACACGAAAAAATAAATTGCACGACTGAATCGCACGTACTTGCTCATATCGTCACATCGTCGAATAAATTTTAAAAAAATGCACGACTGGGTCGCACGAACTTGTTCTTATGTTGGATAATTGCTTAGTGGCTGCATATGTATGTATATAAGGGTGTTTTTTTAGACGTGTGGTTTACAAGAAGAAATAAAACGCATATATTTTAATGTATCTTCCATAAAGTGGATGGGAACATCTCCAGTTTTTGCGCGCGATGGCGGATGGACTCATTCGAGTCTTCTTCGATACTTTGCTCTACGGAAACGAACCATTATTTTGGTAATAAATTTGTACAATTTGCAAACTTGTTCAGGAATAAGTCTATTCATTATAAAATGGCAAACCAAACTGAGCATAAATCAAGTGACAGCTGTCAAAAAGACTTACTCCGAAAAAAGTTAATTATAAACTAAGTTTATAATTATATATATATAATACTAAGTTTAAAGAAAATCGGCCCATCCGTTTAGGCTGTAGAGGCGTGAACAGACAGACAGACAGACGGATGGAATTTGCGTCAACTTCTCTATTATCGTAATGTAATGTTTGATTGTTAGATTTTTTTTTGCACGAATCCATAACTTGCATTTTAGTACAAACATACACAAACTTTCATTAAATTCAAAGAATCTTTGCATATCTCCAACCTTGCACCTACACCAAATCCCATAGTGATGTCAAGCAGGGGGGTTGAAGGGGGCAGCATACCCCCTTACCTTCCACACTGTTTTAAGGTAGTTAACTTAATATACCTATGTAATCACGTTAATAACCAAACAAATTATAGAAAGATGGTTTGGTTATTTCAAATTTTCTCATAAATTAGTAATCATATAATCATCTTATTTTCAGTGTTTGATAAAAAATTAATAGGAGTAACAAATTATAACAAGAAATTTAGTAAATACTGTCCCAGTTTTGAAAAAAAAATTAAATAAATTCTTTTTATTTTTTTTTCAAAAAGTCCAGTTTGAAATATTTTTTTTTTCAAAAATTGTTTATAGAAATAACTAAATTTAAATATTTTATAATAGAACAAGCAATTTTCTTTGAAAAATTTATTGGAAATGTTGCCGTTATTTTTAAATAATTTTTTTCATTTTACGTGTTTTTTTAAATGCTTCTACCGCCCAAATGGGAGAAAACAGATCCCCTCCCTACAGTAAAAAAAAATACTTGTAAGTACCTGTTCTCTACAAATCCATCATTAAACTATGTCGCCTGAGTTATCGCAATCTCCGCGAAAGGTGCAAAGAGTAAGATCACGTTAATACCAAACAAATCCAACTCACATTGCAAATAACACGGTAATTATCAAAACGTTGTAGACTTGCGAACAAAAATGCAACAAATGTTTTTATTTTTATCATCTAAACAATATTATTTTATTGCGCTGACCGAAACATGGCTAAAGAGTAATCACCACAAAGCTGAAATATCGAACAGTCATCATTGTTCTGTTTCCCGTAAAAAACTGCTTGCATCACCTGTTTGTACGCACCAGCTACACATATTGTGTTGAAATGTTTTTTACGATCTTCTACATTCGTTTGACATTAACCAAAATATTGTAAAAATCACCATAAATCACCACTATGTAATATTTGTTTTTGTAAGCTATATCCCACCCAAAAGTTCATTAGGTCTCTATAAATTGTATGTATAAAATTGCCAATTGTATTTATCGAGGCTTAAAGAAACTTAACATATGTATATTTTATATATTATAATTTAACTAATATCGATGGGGTTTTTATTTCTGAAGAGTTACAACTTTTACCATTTAATATTATTAATTAATATGAAATTAATCGCAAACCATAATTTAGTTCACATAAAAGATTGTAAGAAAAATCTGAATCGTACACTGGATCTTGTTTTAGTAGACAGAGAATTAATAGTATCTGTGGATAAGTCACTGTATAATTTTTTTCTTAATTATGTGCACCATAAATGCTTTATCTGTAATTTTTGATTGTTTGATTGTAATAAATAAATTTAAAGTATGCTAAATCTAATTTTGAAGGCCTAGCGAGTTATATTTATACTTCCTTTGCGAAAGTCGCCAGATGTGTTCTTACCTTCACTGTACCTTAACGATTGATGGAAGCGATGTTTTATCAGAGCTAAGGCCATTGACTCCTTTAAAATATTTCTGTGACCCGATAGCCACAAAGATGCTCAAACCCAATTAAATTCCCGAAATAAAACTCCAACTCATATCGCACAGCACCCAACCACAGACCACCAGCCATACATAATTTGCTTTCGTTCTTAATATAGAACAACGGTTTGCTTATGCACATATAATGAATGCAGAAAAGTAAACAAACAATTGCAATACTTTGATTAAAGTATGTAAAGTGTAGTTCGTAATATTAAACCTACGAACTACGATCGACGATGATACACTCTTAAGTACTTAAGTGGGTTACCATACTTGAATGGGTCACCATATGATCGACAGATGTTTACTAATGTTTACTAGTGTTGAGTTATAATAAGGAAGAGTTGAGACCATACTGTGTGGCGTGGTTCTGGGACGACAAAAATGACCTGGTTTTGGTTTCGATTTTGGTTTTATATTTTTAATAAAAAGAGAACCAAATGTGAAGAAAAGCAGAGTTGAGATGTAAGTGTAAAACAGTAAAGGTCGCAGCTTATGCAAAGACTGCGAGCCTTTTACTGAAAAATAAAATACATTGAAAAAAAAAATTATTCTCTTTATTTCATATTCTCCGTAGACTGATCTTCCCTTTTTCAAAAGGAAGCACGGCAGTAACGTTACATTGGTGGCAACAGTGTTCCCAAGTGATCCGTGAAAAAAAATTCTGCCAATACAGATGGCCGATCTTCTAATGCGTGATGGGGCTACACACCAGCAAATGTAAAAACTAAGTGAAAAATAGTGTTAGAAGTTCTACGGCTGTAACACCTTGCTAGCTTTAGAGCGGAAGCATTTGGCAGACAGTAGGCAGTGAATAAAAGACCAGCCCGTAATAGTCAACTATAGGGCAGCAAAGTTTGCCTGGCAGAACAACGAAGAACAACAACAACACCAACAACAACACAAGTAAACCTTATTTATTATTATATATAAATATAATTAATTTTTTTTTTATATATAGTTATATACATACACAAAAACATTTTTTTAATTTACTCGTTTGTACAATTTTTATTCAGATCATTGTTTAATTTTTTTTATATAAATATACACACAAAAACATTTTTTTAAGTCATTTGTACAATTTGGATTGAGATCCTTCATTTTAATTTTTTGTTCTACCTAGATCAGTTGTTTTTTTTTCTCAATTTTTTTTTCTCTCTCTGTCCAAAAACAAATAAGTATTCAAAATTACTACCCGATACCGTTGAATAGAAGTTGTATTGGATAGATTCAAGTCTGTCAACGACGACCTCCATTGGAACGACCATATATTTGAGATCGCTAAAAAATGCTGCTAAGTGCTTAGGTTTTCTGTATCGATTCTGATCTGATTTCAATTTATAAAGCGTTTATTCGCAATAAACTCGAGTTTAACTCCCACCTCTGGGCAGGTGCTTCGCAAACATTGCTTCACCTGCTTGATAGAATACAAAATTGAGCGTTAAGATTGATAGGAAATATAAATGCCCCTAAAACCCCTCTCGAACACCGACGCAATGTTTCATATCTTATTTTATCGTTTCTTTTATAAAAAATGTTCACTCGAAGTAGCCAGTTGCATTCCTCGCCTTAAAAGTTTTTTCCGTAATAGTCGTCTCGCAAGGAATGCTCATAAGTTCACCCTTGAGCCCAATTTCAGACGTACCGTGATTCCAGCGAGATTTCCCCTTCCCATTTTAATCTGCAAGCATCTTCACCTTCTATCTCTCCCCTCATTGTGTGTTCTACATTAAAAGAAAAAAACAAATAGTCCCTTGTGCGCGCGTTTATTAAAAAAAAAACATATAAAACACCAGAGGACCTTTTCGACAAACTGCAATTCGCTTAATCGACCAGAACTTTGAATCAAATTACTCCCAGCTTCTCTTATCCGATCACTTCGCGTCTCTTCTTTATTCATGTCACAAGGCTTTGGAACTCCCTTCCCACATCAATTAAGCAAATTATTGGAGCTTCTAAATTTAAAAATGCTATTTTCAGGAACTTATCGTTTCCGTAACCTCCTCCCTTGTCATATTTTTGTTTTGTTTTCTCTCTCAGTAATTTGTACATCCCTTCAATTATTTTTTATTCATTTCTCTCCTTTGGCTCTCCTTTTTACTATCTTTAACTTCTTCTACCTTGTTCTTCTTTTTATTAATATTCTCTATCTATTTATTTTTTCTGTATAAGTTTAGATACTTTATGTAATTTTTTATGTCTTATAACTTGAAAATTGAAATGGTTAAATTAGTTGTCTACTTTTTTGTATTTTTCTTTATTATAATCGTTACCTAAACAATATCCAAACTATTATAATGTACTGTAAAATTCTTAAGTCCTATTTGTACAACCATTATTTTAAATAAATTGAAATTCAATTTGTATAGAACAGTTATTTTCAACCATTTTTTACTATGGGAGGGGGGTCTTTCTACCGGCGGTAGGGCGATTTTCTAAAAAAAACACTTCAAATGAAAAAAATAAGCATTTAAAAATAACGGTAATACATACAATGAAGTATTGGACGTTTTTTTTAAAGCTAGCAGTCTCTTCTATCACCTTGTTTCACAATTAAGTAATATCTATACAGAACTTTTTAAATAACTTACCTCAAACCGAAATTTTGGGGAAAAAATGATATATTTTTTTTTAATAAATATAACTTGCACTTAATTTGCTTGAAGTATTTGTTATTTCTATTATTTTTCAATCAAACACTGAAAACTAAGTTTTTTTGACAAAATTGAAATTTACTAAACCTACTTTTTTAATTTGTTTGGTATCAATGTAATCTTACTCTTTACACATTTCTTTTAGAGTAGAATAACTTTGGATATAAAAAAGATATTTTACTTTAAGAAGGGATTCTAATTCGTCCAGTTTAGGCGGGAAGTTCCATATTTTTAAATTACTGAAAATTAAAAAAACAATAATTAAAAACAACGGCAACACGTAAAATTAAAAACTATACCTTTTCTAAAAGATAGCAATTTGCACTTAATTTTAATTTTTAAATAAAATAATTTTGGTCAATAGTTTTTGACAAATTGAACTTCAAACTAAAACACGAAAAAATAAATTGCACGACTGAATCGCACGTACTTGCTCATATCGTCACATCGTCGAATAAATTTTAAAAAAATGCACGACTGGGTCGCACGAACTTGTTCTTATGTTGGATAATTGCTTAGTGGCTGCATATGTATGTATATAAGGGTGTTTTTTTAGACGTGTGGTTTACAAGAAGAAATAAAACGCATATATTTTAATGTATCTTCCATAAAGTGGATGGGAACATCTCCAGTTTTTGCGCGCGATGGCGGATGGACTCATTCGAGTCTTCTTCGATACTTTGCTCTACGGAAACGAACCATTATTTTGGTAATAAATTTGTACAATTTGCAAACTTGTTCAGGAATAAGTCTATTCATTATAAAATGGCAAACCAAACTGAGCATAAATCAAGTGACAGCTGTCAAAAAGACTTACTCCGAAAAAAGTTAATTATAAACTAAGTTTATAATTATATATATATAATACTAAGTTTAAAGAAAATCGGCCCATCCGTTTAGGCTGTAGAGGCGTGAACAGACAGACAGACAGACGGATGGAATTTGCGTCAACTTCTCTATTATCGTAATGTAATGTTTGATTGTTAGATTTTTTTTTGCACGAATCCATAACTTGCATTTTAGTACAAACATACACAAACTTTCATTAAATTCAAAGAATCTTTGCATATCTCCAACCTTGCACCTACACCAAATCCCATAGTGATGTCAAGCAGGGGGGTTGAAGGGGGCAGCATACCCCCTTACCTTCCACACTGTTTTAAGGTAGTTAACTTAATATACCTATGTAATCACGTTAATAAACAAACAAATTATAGAAAGATGGTTTGGTTATCTCAAATTTTCTCATAAATTAGTAATCATATAATCATCTTATTTTCAGTGTTTGATAAAAAATTAATAGGAGTAACAAATTATAACAAGAAATTTAGTAAATACTGTCCCAGTTTTGAAAAAAAAATTAAATAAATTCTTTTTATTTTTTTTTTTCAAAAAGTCCAGTTTGAAATATTTTTTTTTTCAAAAATTGTTTATAGAAATAACTAAATTTAGATATTTTATAATAGAACAAGCAATTTTCTTTGAAAAATTTATTGGAAATGTTGCCGTTATTTTTAAATAATTTTTTTCATTTTACCTGTTTTTTTAAATGCTTCTACCGCCCAAATGGGAGAAAACAGATCCCCTCCCTACAGTAAAAAAAATACTTGTAAGTACCTGTTCTCTACAAATCCATCATTAAACTTTGTCGCCTGAGTTATCGCAATCTCCGCGAAAGGTGCAAAGAGTAAGATCACGTTAATACCAAACAAATCCAACTCACATTGCAAATAACACGGTAATTATCAAAACATTGTAGACTTGCGAACAAAAATGCAACAAATGTTTTTATTTTTATCATCTAAACAATTTATTTATTTATTATACAATTATTTTATTGCGCTGACCGAAACATGGCTAAAGAGTAATCACCACAAAGCTGAAATATCGAACAGTCATCATTGTTCTGTTTCCCGTAAAAAACTGCTTGCATCACCTGTTTGTACGCACCAGCTACACATATTGTGTTGAAATGTTTTTTACGATCTTCTACATTCGTTTGACATTAACCAAAATATTGTAAAAATCACCATAAATCACCACTATGTAATATTTGTTTTTGTAAGCTATATCCCACCCAAAAGTTCATTAGGTCTCTATAAATTGTATGTATAAAATTGCCAATTGTATTTATCGAGGCTTAAAGAAACTTAACATATGTAAGTATATTTTATATATTATAATTTAACTAATATCGATGGGGTTTTTATTTCTGAAGAGTTACAACTTTTACCATATAATATTATTAATTAATATGAAATTAAAGTAATTGACTCATTCGCAAACCATAATTTAGTTCACATAAAAGATTGTAAGAAAAATCTGAATCGTATACTGGATCTTGTTTTAGTAGACAGAGAATTAATAGTATCAGTGGATAAGTCACTGTATAATTTTTTTCTTAATTATGCGCACCATAAATGCTTTATCTGTAATTTTTGATTGTTTGATTGTAATAAATAAATTTAAAGTATGCTAAATCTAATTTTGAAGGCCTAGCGAGTTATATTTATACTTCCTTTGCGAAAGTCGCCAGATGTGTTCTTACCTTCACTGTACCTTAACGATTGATGGAAGCGATGTTTTATCAGAGCTAAGGCCATTGACTCCTTTAAAATATTTCTGTGACCCGATAGCCACAAAGATGCTCAAACCCAATTAAATTCCCGAAATAAAACTCCAACTCATATCGCACAGCACCCAACCACAGACCACCAGCCATACATAATTTGCTTTCGTTCTTAATATAGAACAACGGTTTGCTTATGCACATATAATGAATGCAGAAAAGTAAACTAACAATTGCAATACATTGATTAAAGTATGTAAGGTGTAGTTCGTAATATTAAACCTACGAAATACGATCGACGATGATACACTCTTAAGTACTTAAGTGGGTTACCATACTTGAATGGGTAACCATATGATCGACAGATGTTTACTAATGTTTACTAGTGTTAAGTTATAATAAGGAAGAGTTGAGACCATGCTGTGAGGCGTGGTTCTGGGACGACAAAAATGACCTGGTTTTGGTTTGGATTTTGGTTTTATATTTTTAATAAAAAGAGAACCAAATGTGAAGAAAAGCAGAGTTGAGATGTAAGTGTAAAACAGTAAAGGTCGCAGCTTATGCAAAGACTGCGAGCCTTTTACTGAAAAATAAAATACATTGAAAAAAAAAATTATTCTCTTTATTTCATATTCTCCGCAGACTGATCTTCCCTTTTTCAAAAGGAAGCACGGCAGTAACGTTACATTGGTGGCAACAGTGGGATTCCCAAGTGATCCGTGAAAAAAAAATTCTGCAAATACAGATGGCCGATCTTCTAATGCGTGATGGGGCTACACACCAGCAAAAGCAAAAACTAAGTGAAAAATAGTGTTAGAAGTTCTACGGCTGTAACACCTTGCTAGCTTTAGAGCGGAAGCATTTGGCAGACAGTAGGCAGTGAATAAAAGACCAGCCCGTAATAGTCAACTATAGGGCAGCAAAGTTTGCCTGGCAGAACAACGAAGAACAACAACAACACCAACAACAACACAAGTAAACCTTATTTATTATTATATATAAATATAATTAATTTTTTTTTATATGTATATATATACATACACAAATTTTTTTTTTAATTTACTCGTTTGTTCAATTTTTATTCAGATCATTGTTTATTTTTTTTTATATAAATATACACACAAAAACATTTTTTTAAATCATTTGTACAATTTGCATTGAGATCCTTCATTTTAATTTTTTGTTCTACCTAGATCAGTTGTTTTTTTTTTCTCTATTTTTTTTTTCTCTCTCTGTCCAAAAACAAATAAGTATTCAAAATTACTACCCGATACCAAAAATTTAAACTTAGTCTTTTTGAACACTAACCCTTCCATATATTCAAGGAAATCACTGAAATTACGGAATATAAAATGAGTCTTAAAGACATCATTAATATCGTCCCGAATTTCGAAGCAAAATCTGAAAACCTTGCGAAATTTCTTGCTTGCAATGACATATTGTTCAAATCGGTAAAGTCTGATGAGCATGATCTGTTCCTCAGCATACTAAAATCTAGGCTAGAAAGACCAGCATTTAAGCTTATCCAATTCAAGACTGTTGAAATATGGGAAGATCTCTCTTCACTCTTAAAAAAGGAATACTCCACAGTCAAGTCACTGTCCTCAGAGAAAAATGAGTTGATTTCAGCTCGGGACGCTTAAGGAATTTGGTGACCGTGTCGGTCAACTATTAAATGCTCGAAGCTCTGCAACGTATGCCAACTTCACAAAAGAGGCAATTATAAATTTCCTTTTTAAGGAAAATTACAAACTAGCAATTCAAACTTTCGAGGACGGCATCCGGAACAAAAATCACAGGTTTATGGTTCAGGCTCATGGCGAAACAAATTTAAAAAAAACTCATCCTGTATGCAGAAGAGCATTCGAACAGATTAGAACGGGTTAGCCCTTCTACAAAATCAAATCAGAACCAAAACCGACAGTACACGAATAGCTTTCCTTCGACACGTCCAACCCGTCAATTTTGGATGAGCTTTCAAAAACCTGTTTAAAATTAACTTTTTTGGTTTCATATGTCAGTTGTTTCTATAAGGATAAGATATCTGGGTTTAATTGTCTGTGGTGTTAGATTATTCTCAAAATGTCAAACATTTGTGCTAAATGTAATATTATCATTAAACTTTCTAAAACTGTTGATTTTGTCGAGTGCGGAGATTTTTCAGATGATGATTATAATTCTCTCACAAATGATAATTTATATTAAATATGCAACTCGGGTGCAAGTCTAAACCTTGCCAATTTCTTAAACAGTTTTCATGAGCTTTCAAACAGTGTAAGTGAAATAAAAAATTAACTTGCTACTCCCAAGTCCCTATTCAACAATAATTCTCCTCCCCCCGACGCAAAACAGCTAAAAAATTCAAAAAGATCTGTTAGGGACATAGACTTGTCCTCACATTGCTTTGATAATCATATAATTCTCTCCTCAAAAAAATTGTATCTGCATTCACCCGCTGCTCTCTAGATATAGGGGTAATTTCTAATTCACCGGAAAATCAAACTTCAACAAAAAGCTAAACTAGCAGAATCAACTAACATCAATTCCTTGATTCCCAATGTTGACAATAACACCGAATGGAAATCGGCTCGTATCATTAACAAAAAATAATAGTCCCGGACACTACCTCTTCTCTTAATATGCTACCAGATTGCTATACTTTTTTCCGCGACACGGAAACGATTTGAATTCGATTATTTAGATTATATTATTGATTGTAAACGCAATTTAAATCGCGAAAAAAAACTAATTAGAAATATAAAACGCGTACGCGTACTGGGACGAGACCGACAACAACGATGAAGACGACGACGACGACGATGACGCATGCAACTATAATATGACTTACAAATACATAAAAAGAGAATGCAAAAAAATTAAACTACAGCTTGATAAAAATAGCTGTCACCACGGCTGCTCAGCTGGGATGTGTTCAGTACAAGAATTTTGGGGGGTTCTTCTGATAAACTAGATTGATTTATTGAATCAGAATAGTATATCAAAAGAAAAATATATTGTTGCACAGTAAAGTTCAGATAAAGTGGGCGCCAGGAATTTTGTTTTTTATATGAAAGTAAATTAGAACAAAAATTCCAAATTTCTAGTTTATGAAGTAGGCAGATATAAAAGAATAAGTAAAACGCAGATTTTATATGTCCCACTGGGATTTAAATAAATGTTTTTATTTAGGAAACCTTGGAAACCCAGGATAAAAAACCCAAATTTTTTTCAAATAAAAGTGTGGTTTGAACAATTCAAAATGGCCGTTTGATATTAAGATAATTACAAAGAGAAATGTAATTAAAATCAGATAAAAAAGAAAGCAAATAAAACAAAAGAAAAAAATGGGTTTTTAATACAACTAAAGCGCGTCCCGAAAATGATATGGTAATCTCGAATATAAATATAAATATATATAAATATATAAATATATATATATATATAAATATATATATAGTTTGGAATAAAAGAAAATATGTATATGTTTTTATATTCAGAATAGAACACAAACTACTTATCTTTTTGTATCTCCTATATCCTTTTCCCCTTTTTAAGCTCTCAGTCCCGAATCCTGATTTTCGTTTCAAAAATTCTCGATCGAAAATTTTAAAAATAAAAATAAATGTCTCCTCCTCGATTTTTGTTACTTCTCAAAATTTCTCGATTTTCCTTTCTTTCTTTCTTGTTGCTTTTGAGGCTCTCGCCAGAGTGTCGTACAAGCTAATTTTTAACTACTACCTTCCTCCTTCGTCCATTCCAGTCATTCACTCATACATAAACACAACCATTCGTTTTCGGTCTCCTCAACAAGGCATTCTTGCTTCCTGGAAGCTTGACGCTTGCTTGGACGTGTTTCCAAAACTTGCCGAAACATAATGGACGAGTTCAGTACCCTTCCCAACTATATATTTTCGAAAAAAAGTTGAAAAAAGATATAAAATCGAGATGAAGTCTCAACTAGGCTTTTTCCTACTACTCTACTTTTAATACGCGGGATTCGAAACGTGAATTAATTTACCAAAACTATTTTCGGAGATAAAGAGAGGAGCGTTACTTTTAAATAATTTTCAATTTTTTTTTAAACATAACCTAAAAACCCATTTTATACATTAATAAATTTACGTTATTTTAAACTAATTTTAAAATTACGTTACGTAAAATTTAAATAAAAAAGATAGATTGATAGATGGATTGAGTTATGTTGGTAAGAGTCCACCTGAATCGTTATTTTTAAGGCTTTTTTCTCGCTTCAGAACCGTGCTGGAACTCATACGCCTGCGTTTGTTGCTTTTGCAAAATAATGGCTATGTTCACCGGTGGTTGATGAGACCAAGGCTGCCCTCAACTTCGCCAATATTTTGCAGCCGCAACAAAAAAAAAGAAAAGGTAAAAGAACGACCAAAGGGTAGCTTTTGTTGCGGTAAAAATAACCGTAACAAATCCCACCCTTACCTCCTAAGAAATGTGTTTAGTTTTTAAGAAAAATAAACCATTAAAAAAATAATTAGTTACACGAAATTAAAATATAAAAGTGTACAAAATACCAAAATAAAACAAAACAAACAATTACAACTTCAATACAAAATTACAGGACTTTTGATTAAGTGTCAATATACTGTTTTAAATCTTTCACGAGCCACGTTCCCCGATCCTTCCCTTACTGTCTATCAGGACGTATGTCCAAGGTGTCACCCTCCTACTGACCTTATATGGACCAACAAATTTGGTCGCTAATTTTGCTGCAAAATAGCTTGCCGCATCGGACAAAGAATAGTTCCTACACCAAACGAGATCATCAAGTTGAAAGTGTGTGTCTATTTTCCTCAAATTATAAGTTTTAGCGGTCTATCCACCGCCTCCAACTTCCTAGCTATCTCCTGTCTTAGTTTCTGAAATTGCCTAACGGTATACCGTCTATCTGCGTCCCTATCACTATCTCTATCTCTAAGCGCTACATCATGGCCACTAGTAACCATGTTCCTACCAAAGTTCGCGAAACACCCAGCACCTCATGTTGCGAAGTTCGGATCGCATAAGCCACTTTTTCCAATTGCGAATCCCAACTCCGCTGGTTTTCGAGCGTAGTCTTAATTATTTGATTAATGCGTTCCGCAGGATTCGCTTGCGGGTGGTAATGCGCCGTATATCTAAATTTTGACCCGTACGCTTCACTAAGCGTCTTCAGTTCTTCGCTACGGAACTGGGGACCGTTGTCACAGACGATCCACTTTAGAACACCGAAGAGACCTACCAGGTCCACACAAACCATTTCCCACGGTTAGGAATTTCCCACTCTCTCGGTCATAAGACCAGCTGGTTTCTCGTTAACCGATTTCACTTGTTGGCAAATCTTACAGTTCCTAACGTATTTTGTAATATCCCCTCTCATTTTGGGCCAGTAATATTTTCCTGCTACCCTACCAAACGTTTTCTTAACTCCCATGTGTCCTGCTAATGAAGCATAATGGCACTCGCTCAAAACTCTTGACCTATCACTTTTACCTATCACTAACTTCCATTCCTCACTCCCTTCATGAACAACGACATGGTTCACCCTAACATATTTGTATAGCCGCCCGATTTAACTTTTTCCTTTTCGGAATCACGTTTTAAAAAAAAATTTCAAAGAATAAAAAGATCGAACAAAGATTATTTAAGTAAAGAGGAAGTATTTTTATTTTACGTCTGTTCTTAATCGTAGCCCGCAAACAACTAAACTCTATCTTTACAATTATTTTCTCATGATGAACTTAATCTAAATATGATTGTCAGCAAAATAACTGTTTGCATGCAACAAAGATATTTTCTTACACTGTCTGCTCCGTGAAGGAATGTGCAGATTGTTGCATTATATTATGCATGAAGAGTTTTGAATTAAAAGTATCCGCTAGCCGGATATCTAAAATTGATGGGGAAGAATGTGTCATATATGTAACTTCTCCCCCCTTTAGTTTTAAATTCTCCTGAATTTTATTATTAATTTTTACTTTAATTTTCTTTTGTAAAATAAAACTGAAAATAACTAAAATAATTAAAAACATACTTAACGTGAAGTTAATTCCATAAGATATATTCTTATGATACTGCAATTCCTCAATTTTTTGAATGTTATTTTAATTTTCAAATTTGATATCTTCTAGGGTTATTTTGCTGCTAAAATTTGTAAAAGTCTTATTCATTGGATAATAAAATCGATCTTGAAATATTTCTTTTACATTTGTCCAATAATGGTCTAAAATTCTTATTTCACAATTATTAAAATTTATTAAAATATTTCCCGTTACATTCAAATTTCTTTCGTCACAATTTTGTGTTTTGTTGAGATTGTTTGCATTTTTTATAATAATTGTTTCATCATCAATAATTAGAATATCAGTTTGGTTATTCTTTATGAGCTTACAGTTGTCTTGGTATACACAATTTTTACTTAATTGTAGTTCATTTAAATATTTATTTTCTTCATATTTATATGTTACATTGTTATATTTAAATACGACTTCCTTTGGACTGTCAATTTCTTCTTTTATTAAATTTGGAATAGGTAAAATAATTTTAAGCTGAATTTTTTCAAAATCTTTGGGAATTTTAATAGCAAATAACAATAAATTTTCTTTGAATTTAATTACTCCCATTTTAATATATTTCATTTTATTTAAATCAATTTCATATTTTTGTATTTCTAAATCAGTTAACATGTTTGGATTTATCTGTCCATATCTAGCCGAAGCTATATTACTTTGTACATGCTCAATTTTTTCTTTTACAATTTGTAGCTTAAAATATTGGTCATAAAATTAATTGTTCTGGATTACATTACTTGATACACTATTTAATTGACCCAGTATAACTGCCCTATCTTTTTCTAAAACTGTTTTTAATTGTTGGAAGGTTTTGTTAAAATGATCGTTTATAACTACCTGTTGATTAATATTGCTTATAACATTATGATTATTTATTTCAAGATTCAAAAAATGATTTTCTATGCTAACTCTGCCTTCTTCATCCATCGTTCCAAACAACCATTTAAATGCACTTCCGACAATGTTTGCGAGCCCTCCTTTATGTCTTTTTTCAATTGGTATAAGCGTTTGTATTTTATATTTAAGATGTTTAAGTTCGGATTGAATAATTTCTATATGTTCTACATCCAATCCTTTAATATTTATTGAAATGTTGTCCAGAATGTTAACAATTTCATTTGGATTTATAATGTGAATAATAATGTCTGTTTTTGTTATCAAATCAACAATATTTAATTTTATTTCCGTTAATCCGTTGTGCTCCTTTATTAACGTTTACTGCGTTTAATTTTAAAATCCTACACTTCTCTAACAAGGTGCTGTGAAATCTTTCCACGTCGGAATTTCTGGTGTGGGAATTGGATTTAGTCAAATGAATATCGATATTTTCGTTCTGTAAAAATTCTTTAATATGAATTGAATTAAACTCATTATCAGCTACAATCTTTTTTGGTTTTCCTGATTTAGAAAAATGACTCTCTAGTTCTTCTAGTATTGTTTTATGATTTCTGTCTGACTAATAATAGGCAAATCCAAATTTGGAAAATTTATCAATTATAGTTAAATAACTGCATTTAAGAATTACGAATGTATCTACATGTATAATTTCATTTAGGTTTGACGGTGCTTCTGTTAAATTAAGCTTTGGTTTAATCGGTTTCATATCGTATTTAACCTGCTGGCAAACTTCACATTGATTTATAATGATTTGTATTAATTCCATTGGTTTTGGGTAGTAAATTTTATACTTAATACCATTAAATGTCTCTTGAATACCTGAGTGCAAACTTTCTTTAACATGATAAAGTGAAACTTGTTTCTTTTACTATGAATTATTTCTATTTCCTGGACTTTGTTATTAGTAAGTATAATTTTGGTTTTATACTTCTTCACAATTTCTTCTTTAATAGGAATGTGATCTAACAATTCTTCTTCTGCGGAATGTTTGGTAGCAACAGTTGTTTCATTTTCATCGTTTTCATCTTCCTCTAAATTAAATAGTAATCCTATTTCTGAAACAATTCATACAATTTTAAAAAGTTGTTACACATACTTTGGTTCTCTTCTTCAGACTTAACGTCTTCATTAATTTCAACTCTACTAAGAAAATCTGCTACTTCATTATCCTTTCCTTTTAAGTATTCTATCTCGAAATTATATTCTCCTAATTTTAAAAGCCACCTTTGATGTCTAGGAGAAATATCTTTACCTTTATATTTGGAATGTAAATATTTTATTGGTTGGTGGTCCGAATGAATTTTGAATTTATTACCATACAAGTATGGTCGAAAATAACCAGTTGACCACATTATTGCCAAGAATTCTTTACCCGTTGCGGAATAATTGATTTCGTGCTTATTGAGTGTTCTGGAAGCAAAACACACTGGGTGCCCTTCCTGTGACAGAACTGCCCCTAACGCTTAAATCCTTCTTCGGTAAGAACATGACCTAAGAAATGCGTTTCTTTTTTCATAAAGCTACATTTATCTATTTGAATTTTTAGTTCCGTATTTTCTAAAACTTTAAATATTGCTGTTATTGCTCGAATGTGTTCTTCAAGCGAAGTACTAAAAATAAGTATATCGTCTAGATATACCACACATGAAACATTTATGAAGTCTCTTAGAATTTCATTCATTAGCCTTTGGAATGTCGCTGGGGCATTCTTTAAGCCGAATGGCATTCTAACAAACTCATATAAACCTTAAGGAGTTACAAAGTCTGTCTTTGGAATATCCTCTTCTTTGACTAATATTTGATAATAGCCTTTGGCAAGATCTATTGTTGTAAAATAATTTGACCTTCCTATCTTGTCTAATATAGCGTCCATATTAGGAAGTGGTTGTTTGTCTTCTATGGTGATTTCATTTAATTTTCTATAGTCTATGACTGTACGAAACTTTTGAATTCCAGAGTTATCATTCTTTTTCGGAACGACTATTAAAGGACTTGAATATTTTGATCTACTTTTACGGATTATTCCTTGCTCTTCCATTTCAGATATCTGTCTTCTTACTTCTTGCTCATGTTTTGGGGGATACCTATATAATTTTGCGTTAACTTGAACATCTGTAGTTGTTTTAATCTTATGTTTTATTATTGGGGTACTAGTTAACTTATCACCTTCTTTAAAAAAATAATTTGTTAAATCTTTTTATAATTTTAGAAATGGCTTCGTATTCTTCTGTATTAATATAATCAAGTTTTAATCTATTAATTACATTATCTTCTACCATCTCTAAAGTATGTATTTCGTCGTATGTGTACGGATTACCTACTATGTTTAAAGTTTAATTGTTTAAGCTTAATGTTTTTAATTCTAAATCAATGAGAGTATTTAATTTATTGAGTAGATCTATTCCTATAAGAAAATCATACCTCCTGTTTGGTAGGTCTTTTACCTTCCATTTAATTTTTGTATTTGCTGGGAATTTAAATTCTTCGGGAGTAGGAGTGTGCACTTCGTAACTAATTATGTCTTTACCACTTATGGTGGTGAAGCTTAAGGGTTTTATTTTAATAAAACTAAAATCTTGAATTTTTTCATTAATGATGCTTAGTGAAGAGCCTGTGTATATAAGAGCGGTATATTTTTTTTATTATTTATTGTGATTTCTATAATTGGTAGGTCATCCGAGGCTAGTTGATATAAAACTCAGTATGATTCACCTCGTTATTTCTATGTTTCCAATTGACATTGGTTGTTCATTGTTACAAATAATCTATTGCTAGCGATTTTGGCCCGAATACCCTGAACTTCTATACTGCTGAAGGCGGTTTTGCCCGAATTTCCGTTTTTATTATAAAATTGCCTTCAATTATTATAGTTACCTAATTTTCTATTATTGTTATAATTGTAAATTAAAATGCGTTTCTTTTTTCATAAAGCTACATTTATCTATTTGAATTTTTAGTTCCGTATTTTCTAAAACTTTAAATATTGCTGTTATTGCTCGAATGTGTTCTTCAAGCGAAGTACTAAAAATAAGTATATCGTCTAGATATACCACACATGAAACATTTATGAAGTCTCTTAGAATTTCATTCATTAGCCTTTGGAATGTCGCTGGGGCATTCTTTAAGCCGAATGGCATTCTAACAAACTCATATAAACCTTAAGGAGTTACAAAGTCTGTCTTTGGAATATCCTCTTCTTTGACTAATATTTGATAATAGCCTTTGGCAAGATCTATTGTTGTAAAATAATTTGACCTTCCTATCTTGTCTAATAAAGCGTCCATATTAGGAAGTGGTTGTTTGTCTTCTATGGTGATTTCATTTAATTTTCTATAGTCTATGACTGTACGAAACTTTTGAATTCCAGAGTTATCATTCTTTTTCGGAACGACTATTAAAGGACTTGAATATTTTGATCTACTTTTACGGATTATTCCTTGCTCTTCCATTTCAGATATCTGTCTTCTTACTTCTTGCTCATGTTTTGGGGGATACCTATATAATTTTGCGTTAACTTGAACATCTGTAGTTGTTTTAATCTTATGTTTTATTATTGGGGTACTAGTTAACTTATCACCTTCTTTAAAAAAATAATTTGTTAAATCTTTTTATAATTTTAGAAATGGCTTCGTATTCTTCTGTATTAATATAATCAAGTTTTAATCTATTAATTACATTATCTTCTACCATCTCTAAAGTATGTATTTCGTCGTATGTGTACGGATTACCTACTATGTTTAAAGTTTAATTGTTTAAGCTTAATGTTTTTAATTCTAAATCAATGAGAGTATTTAATTTATTGAGTAGATCTATTCCTATAAGAAAATCATACCTCCTGTTTGGTAGGTCTTTTACCTTCCATTTAATTTTTGTATTTGCTGGGAATTTAAATTCTTCGGGAGTAGGAGTGTGCACTTCGTAACTAATTATGTCTTTACCACTTATGGTGGTGAAGCTTAAGGGTTTTATTTTAATAAAACTAAAATCTTGAATTTTTTCATTAATGATGCTTAGTGAAGAGCCTGTGTATATAAGAGCGGTATATTTTTTTTATTATTTATTGTGATTTCTATAATTGGTAGGTCATCCGAGGCTAGTTGATATAAAACTCAGTATGATTCACCTCGTTATTTCTATGTTTCCAATTGACATTGGTTGTTCATTGTTACAAATAATCTATTGCTAGCGATTTTGGCCCGAATACCCTGAACTTCTATACTGCTGAAGGCGGTTTTGCCCGAATTTCCGTTTTTATTATAAAATTGCCTTCAATTATTATAGTTACCTAATTTTCTATTATTGTTATAATTGTAAATTAAAATGCGTTTCTTTTTTCATAAAGCTACATTTATCTATTTGAATTTTTAGTTCCGTATTTTCTAAAACTTTAAATATTGCTGTTATTGTTCGAATGTGTTCTTCAAGCGAAGTACTAAAAATAAGTATATCGTCTAGATATACCACACATGAAACATTTATGAAGTCTCTTAGAATTTCATTCATTAGCCTTTGGAATGTCGCTGGGGCATTCTTTAAGCCGAATGGCATTCTAACAAACTCATATAAACCTTGAGGAGTTACAAAGTCTGTCTTTGGAATATCCTCTTCTTTGACTAATATTTGATAATAGCCTTTGGCAAGATCTATTGTTGTAAAATAATTTGACCTTCCTATCTTGTCTAATATAGCGTCCATATTAGGAAGTGGTTGTTTGTCTTCTATGGTGATTTCATTTAATTTTCTATAGTCTATGACTGTACGAAACTTTTGAATTCCAGAGTTATCATTCTTTTTCGGAACGACTATTAAAGGACTTGAATATTTTGATCTACTTTTACGGATTATTCCTTGCTCTTCCATTTCAGATATCTGTCTTCTTACTTCTTGCTCATGTTTTGGGGGATACCTATATAATTTTGCGTTAACTTGAACATCTGTAGTTGTTTTAATCTTATGTTTTATTATTGGAGTACTAGTTAACTTATCACCTTCTTTAAAAAAATAATTTGTTAAATCTTTTTATAATTTTAGAAATGGCTTCGTATTCTTCTGTATTAATATAATCAAGTTTTAATCTATTAATTACATTATCTTCTACCATCTCTAAAGTATGTATTTCGTCGTTTGTGTACGGATTACCTACTATGTTTAAAGTTTAATTGTTTAAGCTTAATGTTTTTAATTCTAAATCAATGAGAGTATTTAATTTATTGAGTAGATCTATTCCTATAAGAAAATCATACCTCCTGTTTGGTAGGTCTTTTACCTTCCATTTAATTTTTGTATTTGCTGGGAATTTAAATTCTTCGGGAGTAGGAGTGTGCACTTCGTAACTAATTATGTCTTTACCACTTATGGTGGTGAAGCTTAAGGGTTTTATTTTAATAAAACTAAAATCTTGAATTTTTTCATTAATGATGCTTAGTGAAGAGCCTGTGTATATAAGAGCGGTATATTTTTTTTTATTATTTATTGTGATTTCTATAATTGGTAGGTCATCCGAGGCTAGTTGATATAAAACTCAGTATGATTCACCTCGTTATTTCTATGTTTCCAATTGACATTGGTTGTTCATTTTTACAAATAATCTATTGCTAGCGATTTTGGCCCGAATACCCTGAACTTCTATACTGCTGAAGGCGGTTTTGCCCGAATTTCCGTTTTTATTATAAAATTGCCTTCAATTATTATAGTTACCTAATTTTCTATTATTGTTATAATTGTAAATTAAAATGCGTTTCTTTTTTCATAAAGCTACATTTATCTATTTGAATTTTTAGTTCCGTGTTTTCTAAAACTTTAAATATTGCTGTTATTGTTCGAATGTGTTCTTCAAGCGAAGTACTAAAAATAAGTATATCGTCTAGATATACCACACATGAAACATTTATGAAGTCTCTTAGAATTTCATTCATTAGCCTTTGGAATGTCGCTGGGGCATTCTTTAAGCCGAATGGCATTCTAACAAACTCATATAAACCTTGAGGAGTTACAAAGTCTGTCTTTGGAATATCCTCTTCTTTGACTAATATTTGATAATAGCCTTTGGCAAGATCTATTGTTGTAAAATAATTTGACCTTCCTATCTTGTCTAATATAGCGTCCATATTAGGAAGTGGTTGTTTGTCTTCTATGGTGATTTCATTTAATTTTCTATAGTCTATGACTGTACGAAACTTTTGAATTCCAGAGTTATCATTCTTTTTCGGAACGACTATTAAAGGACTTGAATATTTTGATCTACTTTTACGGATTATTCCTTGCTCTTCCATTTCAGATATCTGTCTTCTTACTTCTTGCTCATGTTTTGGGGGATACCTATATAATTTTGCGTCAACTTGAACATTTGTAGTTGTTTTAATCTTATGTTTTATTATTGGGGTACTAGTTAACTTATCACCTTCTTTAAAAAAATAATTTGTTAAATCTTTTTATAATTTTAGAAATGGCTTCGTATTCTTCTGTATTAATATAATCAAGTTTTAATCTATTAATTACATTATCTTCTACCATCTCTAAAGTATGTATTTCGTCGTATGTGTACGGATTACCTACTATGTTTAAAGTTTAATTGTTTAAGCTTAATGTTTTTAATTCTAAATCAATGAGAGTATTTAATTTATTGAGTAGATCTATTCCTATAAGAAAATCATACCTCCTGTTTGGTAGGTCTTTTACCTTCCATTTAATTTTTGTATTTGCTGGGAATTTAAATTCTTCGGGAGTAGGAGTGTGCACTTCGTAACTAATTATGTCTTTACCACTTATTGTGGTGAAGCTTAAGGGTTTTATTTTAATAAAACTAAAATCTTGAATTTTTTCATTAATGATGCTTAGTGAAGAGCCTGTGTATATAAGAGCGGTATATTTTTTTTATTATTTATTGTGATTTCTATAATTGGTAGGTCATCCGAGGCTAGTTGATATAAAACTCAGTATGATTCACCTCGTTATTTCTATGTTTCCAATTGACATTGGTTGTTCATTGTTACAAATAATCTATTGCTAGCGATTTTGGCCCGAATACCCTGAACTTCTATACTGCTGAAGGCGGTTTTGCCCGAATTTCCGTTTTTATTATAAAATTGCCTTCAATTATTATAGTTACCTAATTTTCTATTATTGTTATAATTGTAAATTAAAATGCGTTTCTTTTTTCATAAAGCTACATTTATCTATTTGAATTTTTAGTTCCGTATTTTCTAAAACTTTAAATATTGCTGTTATTGTTCGAATGTGTTCTTCAAGCGAAGTACTAAAAATAAGTATATCGTCTAGATATACCACACATGAAACATTTATGAAGTCTCTTAGAATTTCATTCATTAGCCTTTGGAATGTCGCTGGGGCATTCTTTAAGCCGAATGGCATTCTAACAAACTCATATAAACCTTGAGGAGTTACAAAGTCTGTCTTTGGAATATCCTCTTCTTTGACTAATATTTGATAATAGCCTTTGGCAAGATCTATTGTTGTAAAATAATTTGACCTTCCTATCTTGTCTAATATAGCGTCCATATTAGGAAGTGGTTGTTTGTCATCTATGGTGATTTCATTTAATTTTCTATAGTCTATGACTGTACGAAACTTTTGAATTCCAGAGTTATCATTCTTTTTCGGAACGACTATTAAAGGACTTGAATATTTTGATCTACTTTTACGGATTATTCCTTGCTCTTCCATTTCAGATATCTGTCTTCTTACTTCTTGCTCATGTTTTGGGGGATACCTATATAATTTTGCGTTAACTTGAACATCTGTAGTTGTTTTAATCTTATGTTTTATTATTGGGGTACTAGTTAACTTATCACCTTCTTTAAAAAAATAATTTGTTAAATCTTTTTATAATTTTAGAAATGGCTTCGTATTCTTCTGTATTAATATAATCAAGTTTTAATCTATTAATTACATTATCTTCTACCATCTCTAAAGTATGTATTTCGTCGTATGTGTACGGATTACCTACTATGTTTAAAGTTTAATTGTTTAAGCTTAATGTTTTTAATTCTAAATCAATGAGAGTATTTAATTTATTGAGTAGATCTATTCCTATAAGAAAATCATACCTCCTGTTTGGTAGGTCTTTTACCTTCCATTTAATTTTTGTATTTGCTGGGAATTTAAATTCTTCGGGAGTAGGAGTATGTACTTCGTAACTAATTATGTCTTTACCACTTATGGTGGTGAAGCTTAAGGGTTTTATTTTAATAAAACTAAAATCTTGAATTTTTTCATTAATGATGCTTAGTGAAGAGCCTGTGTATATAAGAGCGGTATATTTTTTTTATTATTAATTGTGATTTCTATAATTGGTAGGTCATCCGAGGCTAGTTGATATAAAACTCAGTATGATTCACCTCGTTATTTCTATGTTTCCAATTGACATTGGTTGTTCATTGTTACAAATAATCTATTGCTAGCGATTTTGGCCCGAATACCCTGAACTTCTATACTGCTGAAGGCGGTTTTGCCCGAATTTCCGTTTTTATTATAAAATTGCCTTCAATTATTATAGTTACCTAATTTTCTATTATTGTTATAATTGTAAATTAAAATGCGTTTCTTTTTTCATAAAGCTACATTTATCTATTTGAATTTTTAGTTCCGTATTTTCTAAAACTTTAAATATTGCTGTTATTGTTCGAATGTGTTCTTCAAGCGAAGTACTAAAAATAAGTATATCGTCTAGATATACCACACATGAAACATTTATGAAGTCTCTTAGAATTTCATTCATTAGCCTTTGGAATGTCGCTGGGGCATTCTTTAAGCCGAATGGCATTCTAACAAACTCTAAAAATAAGTATATCGTCTAGATATACCACACATGAAACATTTATGAAGTCTCTTAGAATTTCATTCATTAGCCTTTGGAATGTCGCTGGGGCACTCTTTAAGCCGAATGGCATTCTAACAAACTCATATAAACCTTGAGGAATTACAAAGGCTGTCTTTGGAATATCCTCTTCTTTGACTAATATTTGATAATAGCCTTTGGCAAGATCTATTGTTGTAAAATAATTTGACCTTCCTATCTTGTCTAATATAGCGTCCATATTAGGAAGTGGTTGTTTGTCATCTATGGTGATTTCATTTAATTTTCTATAGTCTATGACTGTACGAAACTTTTGAATTCCAGAGTTACCATTCTTTTTCGGAACGACTATTAAAGGACTTGAATATTTTGATCTACTTTTACGGATTATTCCTTGCTCTTCCATATCAGATATCTGTCTTCTTACTTCTTGCTCATGTTTTGGGGGATACCTATATCATTTTGCGTTAACTTGAGCATCTGTAGTTGTTTGAATCTTATGTTTTATTATTGGAGTACTAGTTAACTTATCACCTTCTTTAAAAAATAATTTGTTAAATCTTTTTATAATTTTAGAAATGGCTTCGTATTCTTCTGTATTCAAATAATCAAGTTTTAATCTATTAATTATATTATCTTCTACCATCTCTAAAGTGTGTATTTCGTCGTATGTGTACGGATTACCTATAATGTTTAAAGTTTGATTGTTTAAGCTTAATGTTTTTAATTCTTAATCAATGAGAGTATTTAATTTATTGAGTAGATCTATTCCTATAAGAAAATCATACCTCCTATTTGGTAGGTCTTTTACCTTCCATTTAATTTTTGTATTTGCTGGGAATTTAAATTTTTCGGGAGTAGGAGTATGTACTTCGTAACTAATTATGTCTTTACCACTTATGGTGGTGAAGCTTAAGGGTTTTATTTTAATAAAACTAAAATCTTGAATTTTTTCATTAATGATGCTTAGTGAAGAGCCTGTGTCTATAAGAGCGGTATATTTTTTTTATTATTTATTGTGATTTCTATAATTGGTAGGTCATCCGAGGCTAGTTGATATAAAACTCAGTATGATTCACCTCGTTATTTCTATGTTTCCAATTGACATTGGTTGTTCATTGTTACAAATAATCTATTGCTAGCGATTTTGGCCCGAATACCCTGAACTTCTATACTGCTGAAGGCGGTTTTGCCCGAATTTCCGTTTTTATTATAAAATTGCCTTCAATTATTATAGTTACCTAATTTTCTATTATTGTTATAATTGTAAATTAAAATGCGTTTCTTTTTTCATAAAGCTACATTTATCTATTTGAATTTTTAGTTCCGTATTTTCTAAAACTTTAAATATTGCTGTTATTGTTCGAATGTGTTCTTCAAGCGAAGTACTAAAAATAAGTATATCGTCTAGATATACCACACATGAAACATTTATGAAGTCTCTTAGAATTTCATTCATTAGCCTTTGGAATGTCGCTGGGGCATTCTTTAAGCCGAATGGCATTCTAACAAACTCTAAAAATAAGTATATCGTCTAGATATACCACACATGAAACATTTATGAAGTCTCTTAGAATTTCATTCATTAGCCTTTGGAATGTCGCTGGGGCACTCTTTAAGCCGAATGGCATTCTAACAAACTCATATAAACCTTGAGGAATTACAAAGGCTGTCTTTGGAATATCCTCTTCTTTGACTAATATTTGATAATAGCCTTTGGCAAGATCTATTGTTGTAAAATAATTTGACCTTCCTATCTTGTCTAATATAGCGTCCATATTAGGAAGTGGTTGTTTGTCATCTATGGTGATTTCATTTAATTTTCTATAGTCTATGACTGTACGAAACTTTTGAATTCCAGAGTTACCATTCTTTTTCGGAACGACTATTAAAGGACTTGAATATTTTGATCTACTTTTACGGATTATTCCTTGCTCTTCCATATCAGATATCTGTCTTCTTACTTCTTGCTCATGTTTTGGGGGATACCTATATCATTTTGCGTTAACTTGAGCATCTGTAGTTGTTTGAATCTTATGTTTTATTATTGGAGTACTAGTTAACTTATCACCTTCTTTAAAAAATAATTTGTTAAATCTTTTTATAATTTTAGAAATGGCTTCGTATTCTTCTGTATTCAAATAATCAAGTTTTAATCTATTAATTATATTATCTTCTACCATCTCTAAAGTGTGTATTTCGTCGTATGTGTACGGATTACCTATAATGTTTAAAGTTTAATTGTTTAAGCTTAATGTTTTTAATTCTAAATCAATGAGAGTATTTAATTTATTGAGTAGATCTATTCCTATAAGAAAATCATACCTCCTGTTTGGTAGGTCTTTTACCTTCCATTTAATTTTTGTATTTGCTGGGAATTTAAATTCTTCGGGAGTAGGAGTGTGCACTTCGTAACTAATTATGTCTTTACCACTTATGGTGGTGAAGCTTAAGGGTTTTATTTTAATAAAACTAAAATCTTGAATTTTTTCATTAATGATGCTTAGTGAAGAGCCTGTGTCTATAAGAGCGGTATATTTTTTTTATTATTTATTGTGATTTCTATAATTGGTAGGTCATCCGAGGCTAGTTGATATAAAACTCAGTATGATTCACCTCGTTATTTCTATGTTTCCAATTGACATTGGTTGTTCATTGTTACAAATAATCTATTGCTAGCGATTTTGGCCCGAATACCCTGAACTTCTATACTGCTGAAGGCGGTTTTGCCCGAATTTCCGTTTTTATTATAAAATTGCCTTCAATTATTATAGTTACCTAATTTTCTATTATTGTTATAATTGTAAATTAAAATGCGTTTCTTTTTTCATAAAGCTACATTTATCTATTTGAATTTTTAGTTCCGTATTTTCTAAAACTTTAAATATTGCTGTTATTGTTCGAATGTGTTCTTCAAGCGAAGTACTAAAAATAAGTATATCGTCTAGATATACCACACATGAAACATTTATGAAGTCTCTTAGAATTTCATTCATTAGCCTTTGGAATGTCGCTGGGGCATTCTTTAAGCCGAATGGCATTCTAACAAACTCATATAAACCTTGAGGAGTTACAAAGTCTGTCTTTGGAATATCCTCTTCTTTGACTAATATTTGATAATAGCCTTTGGCAAGATCTATTGTTGTAAAATAGTTTGACCTTCCTATCTTGTCTAATATAGCGTCCATATTAGGAAGTCGTTGTTTGTCATCTATGGTGATTTCATTTAATTTTCTATAGTCTATGACTGTACGAAACTTTTGAATTCCAGAGTTATCATTCTTTTTCGGAACGACTATTAAAGGACTTGAATATTTTGATCTACTTTTACGGATTATTCCTTGCTCTTCCATTTCAGATATCTGTCTTCTTACTTCTTGCTCATGTTTTGGGGGATACCTATATAATTTTGCGTTAACTTGAACATCTGTAGTTGTTTTAATCTTATGTTTTATTATTGGAGTACTAGTTAACTTATCACCTTCTTTAAAAAATAATTTGTTAAATCTTTTTATAATTTTAGAAATGGCTTCGCATTCTTCTGTATTCAAATAATCAAGTTTTAATCTATTAATTACATTATCTTCTACCATCTCTAAAGTGTGTATTTCGTCGTATGTGTACGGATTGCCTATAATGTTTAAAGTTTGATTGTTTAAGCTTAATGTTTTTAATTCTTAATCAATGAGAGTATTTAGTTTATTGAGTAGATCTATTCCTATAAGAAAATCATACCTCCTGTTTGGTAGGTCTTTTACCTTCCATTTAATTTTTGTATTTGCTGGGAATTTAAATTCTTCGGGAGTAGGAGTATGTACTTCGTAACTAATTATGTCTTTACCACTTATGGTGGTGAAGCTTAAGGGTTTTATTTTAATAAAACTAAAATCTTGAATTTTTTCATTAATGATGCTTAGTGAAGAGCCTGTGTCTATAAGAGCGGTATATTTTTTTTATTATTTATTGTGATTTCTATAACTGGTAGGTCATCCGAGGCTAGTTGATATAAAACTCAGTATGATTCACCTCGTTATTTTTTTCTATGTTTCCAATTGGCATTGGTTGTTCATTGTTACAAATAATCTATTGCTAGCGATTTTGGCCCGAATACCCTGAACTTCTATACTGCTGAAGGCGGTTTTGCCCGAATTTCCGTTTTTATTTTAAAATTGCCTTAAATTATTATAGTTACCTAAGTTTCTATTATTGTTATAATTGTAACTGTTTGTATGAAAATTATTCTTTGGATAACGAGTTTGACCTACATTTCTATTTTGACATGAATTTTGATTAGAAAATGGGTTCTGTTGAAAGCGATTTTGGCCTGAACCCTGTCTAGTCTGTGAAAAATTCTGCTGTATGGGTCTATTATTTTGATAACTATTATTTTGACCTGAACTACTTTGATGTTTAAAAAAATTGTTATTATTGTTTCTACTAGGTCGATTATTACACTTCTTAAATTCATCTTTTATACAAGAATCTTCATATCTTCTAGTCATCATTATTTCAAATATTTTATCTACGTCGTTTAACTCATACATTTTTTCAAGCAAAGTGCCTTGGCATATATCTTTTTAATATTCGCTATCATAGAATCTACGTTACGTAAATCTATGGCTTTATTGCCTTTATGGAATTTTTTAAGCTCATCTGTTTTGTATTTAATTTTTTGTACTTCATTTAAAAGTTCACTTACATTATTTACTTTGATTGCATAAATGGATTTGTATAACTCGGATGTTTGGTGTCTGGTTCGAAGTGGAGTTTTAGTTGTCTTTTTATCTCATACCAATTTTCCGGATCTTTTATGTTGATCAGCTGTTCTTTTGCTCGGCCTTGTATTTTTTCGTTGTATATGGTCCTCACCATATATTTCTTTGTTGTTAAGTCGAGTTCGTCAGCAATGTAATATTCTATTTTTTTAAACGAAGCTATTAATGGTAACTGGAACCAAGTAAATGTCGTCATATGAGATACTTCACGAAGAACCCTCTACCGGTCTAACCGTGCTGCCTCTCTTGTTTGTAGATTTTGAAAAGCATTGTTTAGCTGTTCCAATTGCTGTTCTCGTAATCTAAGTTGTTGTTGGAGTTGATGCTGCTGCTGTTGCTGTTGTTGCTGCTGCTGTTGCTGTAGTTCATTGTTGGCTTCTTCCATTTCGATTTCGTGTAAATTTCGGCTTACGTCAAATTTATTTTGTTTCTTACTCCTTGTTATCATTAACACTTCTCTTTATTTAAACAAATTTGTCTTCGTCGATTTTCACTTAGCCACAATTTAATCTTTTCGATTTTTTTTTATTTATTTTATCGTAACCACAATTTTATCTTTTTCGATTTTTATTTTGGTTTGAATTTTCACTTTCTCGTTATCTTTTCGATATTTTCGAGATTATTTCATATAATTAGTCACTCTTTAATCTTCGCGATTTTTCGAGGTAGCTTGTATCACTAGATCCTTTCTTTATTTATTTAAAAGGATCCTACCGACTGCGCCATTTAACTTTTTCCTTTTCGGAATCAGGTTTTAAAAAAAAAATTTCAAAGAATAAAAAGATCGAACAAAGATTATTTAAGTTAAGAGGAAGTATTTTTATTTTACGTCTGTTCTTAATCGTAGCCTGCAAACAACTCAACTCTATCTTTACAATTATTTTCTCATGATGAACTTAATCTAAATATGATTGTCAGCAAAATAACTGTTTGCATGCAACAAAGATATTTTCTTACACTGTCTGCTCCGTGAAGGAATGTGCAGATTGTTGCATTATATTGTGCATGAAAAGTTTTGAATTAAAAGTATCCGCTAGCCGGATATCTAAAATTGATGGGGAAGAATGTGTCATATATGTAACTCCCGTCTTCTACTCTCTAGGATGGGTATTCTAATGGGCTCTTTTCTACTAACGATTTCATTTTTACCACCCAAGGGTCCGAATGAAAATCTGAGATTCCAGCTAAATCTGGAACTCCTCGCGATAACATATCAGGAACGACATGTTCTTTGCCCTTTCTATGGATGATTTTGAAATCAAATTGCTGGAGCCGAATGGCCCAACGAGCTAATCTACCCTGCGGGTTCTTAAGGTTACTTAACCATACCAAAGAGTGATGATCAGTCACGACAGTAAATCAAACGCCTTCGACATACGGTAGCAATTTTTCGATCGCACATAGTAAGGCTTAGCATTCCTTTTCGGCCCTAGAGTAGTTCCTTTCATTCCTATTCAATGACCGACTCAAATAACATATGGCTTTTTTGCCATCTTCAAGCTCCTGCGAAAGTAAGGCCCCTATGCCAAAATTTGAGGCATCAGTTTGGACAACAAACGGCCAAAAAAAATCTCGACATGTCAGAATCGGTGCCGTTACCAAACATTCTTTGGCTTTCCTACATTCTTGGGTCCACTCAAATTTCTTACCTTTCTTTAAAAAATCGGTAAGAGGCCTAACTAAAATTGCGAAGTTTGGCACGAATCTTCGATACCAAGAAATAGTTCCTACAAAACTCCTAATTTCACACGTTTTTCGGTAGAGGAATCTTCACAAAAACGAAGGGTTCTAAGTCGGGACCTAGAACTTCGTCAAGTTGCCGAGGAGTTGTATAAGCCGAATGGCATCCTATTGAAAGAGACCCCGGTCTGGCACGGTAAAGGCTGTGTACTTACGCGATTCTTCCTCCATTGGAATCTTCCAATAAGCAGATTTAGTATCTTATGAGGACAAGTACTTTGCTTTTCGAAGCTTGTCAAAAATCGCTGAAATAAACGGTAGTGGATAAGCATACCTATCAGTTACTTCATTGAGTTTCCTATAGCCAACGCAGAACCGATAACTGCCGTCTTTCTTCTTAAAGAGAAAAATCGGCGATGCCCAAGGACTCTTCGACTTCTCAATCACTTCAGCTTCCAACATCTCTTGGAGTTCTTTATCGATATGTTTCTGAATCGTGGGCAAAACAGGGTAATATTGTTGTTTGATTGGTTCTGTGGACGTCCTCATCTTGTGCTCAACTAAGTTGGTGCACCCTAATCCTTCGGTCATTGATTCAAAAAACTGATCTAATACTAATTCTAACTTTTTGTTCTCATTTTCGTTTAAGTCCGACTTTTCCCTAATAGCTACCATGTCTGTTATTGACGACACCATCTGCTGGTTTGAAAAGCTCCACATACCTGATCACAAATCCGGGACTATGCCCGATAGCGCCCAAAAGTCGGCACCTAAGATCAACAGGTATGGGAGACTGGGTATAACCAGACACTCTATTAATAGAGATTTGTTCTCAACCTCAATGGGTAAAGAAAAAGACCCAGCTACTCCTACTCCCGCCCCATCTGCTAGCGCTACTGACCCAACAACACTTTTCCCTAATTTAAGTCCTAACTCATTTAAAATTTTCCACCCATCCCCTCCTACAGTGGTGCGTGAAGCTTCCGAATCAAGCAATCCTAAAAACTCGATTCCATAAATTTGTACTCCGAAACATGGTCTACTATCCCTACCATTTGCCACAAAGGTGAAATCAAGTTGAACTCGATCATCCAACTGGTCGTCAGCAGATGACCTAATTAACGCCGACGGGTCTCTCGTCCGCCGACACAAGAGCCCGTTTCCCATTTCCCGAACACCGCCTACAATCCCTACGATAGACTCCTACTGCCCCACACCCGAAACATTTTCTTTGGACCGAACAGTTTTGTGCCAAATGTCCATCTCTATTACAATTGTAACACCTAACGACCTGTCTGGTTTGAACAATTCAAAATGGCCGATTGATATTAAGATAATTACAAAGAGAAATGTAATTAAAATCAGATAAAAAGAGAAAGCAATAAAACAAAAGAAAAAAATGTTTTTTTAATACAACTAAAACGCGTCCCGAAAATGATATGGCAATCTCGAATATAAATATAAATAAATATAAATATATATATATATATATATATATTTTCTTTAAATTTTTTTTTTAAATTTATAAATATATATATATATACAAATACATCTATATTTTGGAATAAAAGAAAATATGTATATATTTTTATATTCAGAATAGAACACAAACTACTTATCTTTTTGTATCTCCTATATCCTTTTCTCCTTTTTAAACTCTCACGTCCCGAATCCTGATTTTCGTTTCAAAAATCCTCGATCGAAAATTTTAAAAATAAAAATAAATGCCTCCTCCTCGATTTTTGTTACTTCTCAAAATTTCTCGATTTTCCTTTCTTTCTTTCTGGTCACTTTTAAGGCTCTCGCCAGAGTGTTCTCCAAGCCCATTTTTAACTACTACCTTCCTCCTTCGTCCATTCCAGTCATTCACTCATACATACAACACAACCATTTTGTTTTCGGTATCCTCAACACGGCATTCTGGCTTCCTGGAAGCTTGACGCTAACCAAGAGAGCCAACGTTGTGAGATCTAACGTAACTTTACTCTCACACACACAAACACGTTTTCCACAAGTTGTTGGATGTGTTTCCAAAACTTGACGAAACATAATGGACGAGTTCAGAACCCTTTCCAACTATCTATTTTCGAGAAAAATTGAAAAAGATATAAAATCGAGAAGAAGTCTAAATTAGGCGTTTTCCTACTACTCTACTTTTAACACGTGGGATTCGAAACGTGAATTAATTTACAAAAACTATTTTCGGAGATACAGATAGGAGCGTTACTATAAACTTAATAATATAATATATATATATAATATACTTAAATAATTTTCAATTTTTTTTTTTAACCTAATCTTACACGCGTTAAAAACCCATTTTGTACATTAATAAATTTACGTTATTTTAAACTAATTTTAAAATTACGTTACGTTAAATTCAAATAAAAAAGATAGATTGATAGATGGATTGAGTTATGTTGGTAAGAGTCCACCTTTATTTTAAGGCTTTCTTCAGGCTTCAGAACCGTGCTGGAACTCGAACGCCTGCGTTTGTTGCTTTTGCAAAATATTGGCTAGGTACACCAGTGGTTGATGAGACCATGGTTGCCCTCAACTTCGCCAATATTTTGCAGCCGCAACAAAAAAAAAGAAAAGGTAAAAGAACGACCAAAGGGTAGTTTTTGTTGCGGTAAAATTTACCGTAACAATATGACAAGTGGCTTCATTTATCAAAATTTAATAATTCCACCAAATCAGTTTAAATGCTCTATATTAGTACAAAAAGATACCATTTTAACCAATGTTAAAGATGTAACCTTTAAATATATTGGTCCATGATCCAAATTAACTATTGACATGAAACCCACAGTATGGCCATGCTATGTTCAGATAAAAAAATTGTCACCCACCCAACTATAATAAACCTACATCAAACGTCTTTAACCATACACGCACAAATAAATTAATTGGGAGAGTACGATAACTCAGGCGACAATGTTTAATAACGGATTTGTATAGAATAGTTATTTTCAACTATTTTTACTATGGGAGGGGGTCTATCTATCTCGATTTCGGCGGTAGGGGCGATTTTCTTAAAAAAAACAATTCAAATGAAAAAATAAATATTAAAAAAACAACGGTAATGCATGCAATCAGGTATTGCACGTGTTTTTAAAGCTAGAAGTCTCTTCTGTCATCTTGTTTCACAAGTTCTATAAAGAACTTTTTAAAAAAACTTACCTCAAGCCGAAATTTTGGGCAATGATAAAAAAAATATTAATTTTTTATAAAATAAATATAATTTGCACTAAATTTTTTTGAAGTATTTGTTACTTCTATTATTTCTGAAGCAATGATGTGACTGTGGTGATGTGGATGCGAATCGCACGGTGATGTTTTTCTTGACGGAGATGTGATGTGATGCTTCTTGTGGATGTGATCCGCCACAGTGGTTCCCCCTTAAGGAATGGCGAAGCGAACAGGAGTTTTGACGATTCGGCCGGAACGTTTGGTGATAACTGGAGCTTTCGCGTCTGAGCTGATTGTCTGAGTTATCGGTGCAGATGACGTTGGTGCAGTTTCTTTTACCGTTAGCTGATACGCTGGTTTAAAACATTGAACGGTCGGTGGCTGCTGTCGGTGCGTAAGTACACGTGTGAGGCAGTACCGAGATCCTTGGGTATGAAAATAGGCTTCGACTTTCGGGTGACGTAGGCAGACAATGAACTCTGAAGTGTCTCTCTTAGCTGTTGAAGAAAAGCAATGGGTTCCTGTATATTGTTGGGTGCAGCCAAGAAATCACCAGGAAGTCGAAGTTTAGTTCCGTAAACCAGTTTTACCATAGAACGTAATCCTAGCAGCACGGTTGGAAGTGCTTGTAGCCAATTCTTGGGTAAGTGAGTGGTTCGTGCTGTTTTTAATATGCGGTGCCATCTCTCAACTACCCCATTTGCCTGGGGGTGGTAGGCGGTGGTGTGTATGCGTTGACATCCGAGTAACTGAGAAAAACTTTGGAACAAAGCTGATTCGAACTGCATGCCCTGATCAGTAGTCAGGCGGAGTGGGCAGCCAAAGCGTGCTACCCAATGTTGGAAAAACTTGTCGGCGACTGTTGGTGCTGTGATGTCTTCGACGGGTAACTATAGCCGGAGCAAATAGGTAACGGACCAACTATATCCAAGTGCACATGTTCGAATCTTTTGGCAGCTGGAAACTTCCCTAAGGATGGCATGGTCTATAGACTTTTCTTCGTTGACAGACAGTGCAGGTACGCACCCATTTACCGATGTCTGAGTTCATAGACGGCCAGAAAAATCGAAGCGTGACAGATTTTCGAGATTCTTGTATACCAGGATAACTAAGGTTGTGACTTGATGCATAAGTAAGCCGAGTGTCTAAATGCCTGTGGAATGTACGGTCGAGCACGTCCGGTTGAGATTTCACATGTTATTCGCGTATGTGATTCTGGAAAAACAATGTCAATGAACGTTAGTTTCTGACTCACCGTTTTAAGCTTCTGCAGTTCCTGGTCAATTAATTGCGCCTTTGCTATGGCAGCGTAGTCCAACGCAGTAGGGGTTGCAATTGCTGCAATCCAAGACAGGGCGTCTGCTGCTGCATTGTCCTTACCCTTGACATAGCGGATATCGGTTGAAAACTGAGAAATGTAGTCCATGTGTCTTTGGCGACGTAGTGTTTCTCTGGGAGAAGGTATGTTGTGAAATGCGGTCGCTCTTAGTAACACCTCAGAGCATCTGCGAAAGTGGTGCTTGTTCCGCGGCTGCATGTGGTAGACACTGACGGAAGAAATTAAGCGCTCCCAAAAAGCGGCGAAGTTCTCCAACTATTGTTGGTTGTGGAAACTCCGATATAGCTTTCATGGTGTCCTGTGGTGGTCGCATGCCAGTGCTATCAATATGAAAATCGAGAAAGGTGATTTCGCTTTTGCCAAACTCGCACTTTTCCATAATGATAGCGATGCCGTTGTCCTGAAGATGCTTAAAGATTTCTTGCAAGTGTCCTGATGCTCTTCAGCCGGTTTTGATGCTATAAGCATGTCGAATAGCCTGAACTTCTATACTGCTGAAGGCGGTTTTGCCCGAATTTCCGTTTTTATTATAAAATTGCCTTCAATTATTATAGTTACCTAATTTTCTTTTATTGTTATAATTGTAAATTAAAATGCGTTTCTTTTTTCATAAAGCTACATTTATCTATTTGAATTTTTAGTTCCGTATTTTCTAAAACTCTAAATATTGCTGTTATTGCTCGAATGTGTTCTTCAAGCGAAGTACTAAAAATAAGTATATCGTCTAGATATACCACACATGAAACATTTATGAAGTCTCTTAGAATTTCATTCATTAGCCTTTGGAATGTCGCTGGGGCACTCTTTAAGCCGAATGGCATTCTAACAAACTTATATAAATCTTGAGGAGTTACAAACGCTGTCTTTGGAATATCCTCTTCTTTGACAAATATTTGATAATAGCCTTTGGCAAGATCTATTGTTGTAAAATAATTTGACCTTCCTATCTTGTCTAATATAGCGTCCATATTAGGAAGTGGTTGTTTGTCATCTATGGTGATTTCATTTAATTTTCTATAGTCTATGACTGTACGAAACTTTTGAATTCCAGAGTTATCATTCTTTTTCGGAACGACTATTAAAGGACTTGAATATTTTAATCTACTTTTACGGATTATTCCTTGCTCTTCCATTTCAGATATCTGTCTTCTTACTTCTTGCTCATGTTTTGGGGGATACCTATATAATTTTGCGTTAACTTGAACATCTGTAGTTGTTTTAATCTTATGTTTTATTATTGGGGTACTAGTTAACTTATCACCTTCTTTAAAAAAATAATTTGTTAAATCTTTTTATAATTTTAGAAATGGCTTCGTATTCTTCTGTATTAATATAATCAAGTTTTAATCTATTAATTACATTATCTTCTACCATCTTTAAAGTGTGTATTTCGTCGTATGTGTACGGATTGCCTATAATGTTTAAAGTTTGATTGTTTAAGCTTAATGTTTTTAATTCTTAATCAATGAGAGTATTTAATTTATTGAGTAGATCTATTCCTATAAGAAAATCATACCTCCTGTTTGGTAGGTCTTTTACCTTCCATTTAATTTTTGTATTTGCTGGGAATTTAAATTCTTCGGAAGTAGGAGTATGTACTTCGTAACTAATTATGTCTTTACCACTTATGGTGGTGAAGCTTAAGGGTTTTATTTTAATAAAACTAAAATCTTGAATTTTTTCATTAATGATGCTTAGTGAAGAGCCTGTGTCTATAAGAGCGGTATATTTTTTTTATTATTTATTATGATTTCTATAATTGGTAGGTCATCCGAGGCTAGTTGATATAAAACTCAGTATGATTCACCTCGTTATTTTTTTCTATGTTTCCAATTGACATTGGTTGTTCATTGTTACAAATAATCTATTGCTAGCGATTTTGGCCCGAATACCCTGAACTTCTATACTGCTGAAGGCGGTTTTGCCCGAATTTCCGTTTTTATTATAAAATTGCCTTCAATTATTATAGTTACCTAAGTTTCTATTATTGTTATAATTGTAACTGTTTGTATGAAAATTATTCTTTGGATAACGAGTTTGACCTACATTTCTATTTTGACATGAATTTTGATTAGAAAATGGGTTCTGTTGAAAGCGATTTTGGCCTGAACCCTGTCTAGTCTGTGAAAAATTCTGCTGTATGGGTCTATTATTTTGATAACTATTATTTTGACCTGAACTACTTTGATGTTTAAAAAAATTGTTATTATTGTTTCTACTAGGTCGATTATTACACTTCTTAAATTCATCTTTTATACAAGAATCTTCATATCTTCTAGTCATCATTATTTCAAATATTTTATCTACGTCGTTTAACTCATACATTTTTTCAAGCAAAGTGCCTTGGCATATTTCTTTTTAATATTCGCTATCATAGAATCTACGTTACGTAAATCTATGGCTTTATTGCCTTTATGGAATTCTTTAGCTCATCTGTTTTGTATTTAATTTTTTGTACTTCATTTAAAAGTTCACTTACATTATTTGCTTTGATTGCATAAATGGATTTGTATAACTCGGATGTTTGGTGTCTGGTTTGAAGTGGAGTTTTAGTTGTCGTTTTATCTCATACCAATTTTCCGGATCTTTTATGTTGATCAGCTCTTCTTTTGCTCGGCCTTGTATTTCTTCGTTGTATATGGTCCTCACCTTATATTTCTTTGTTGTTAAGTCGAGTTCGTCAGCAATGTAATATTCTATTTTTTTAAACGAAGCTATTAATGGTAACTGGAACCAAGTAAATGTCGTCATATGAGATACTTCACGAAGAACCCTCTACCGGTCTAACCGTGCTGCCTCTCTTGTTTGTAGATTTTGAAAAGCATTGTTTAGCTGTTCCAATTGCTGTTCTCGTAATCTAAGTTATTGTTGGAGTTGATGCTGCTGCTGTTGCTGTTGTTGCTGCTGTTGCTGCTGCTGTTGCTGTAGTTCATTGTTGGCTTCTTCCATTTCGATTTCGTGTAAATTTCGGCTTACGTCAAATTTATTTTGTTTCTTACTCCTTGTTATCATTAAAACTTCTCTTTATTTAAACAAATTTGTCTTCGTCGATTTTCACTTAGCCACAATTTAATCTTTTCGATTTTTTTTGATTTATTTTATCGTAACCACAATTTTATCTTTTTCGATTTTTATTTTGGTTTGAATTTTCACTTTCTCGTTATCTTTTCGATATTTTCGAGATTATTTCATATAATTAGTCACTCTTTAATCTTCACGATTTTTCGAGGTAGCTCGTATCACTAGATCCTTTCTTTATTTATTTAAAAGGATCCTACCGACTGCGCCATTTAACTTTTTCCTTTTCGGAATCAGGTTTAAAAAAAAAAATTCAAAGAATAAAAAGATCGAACAAAGATTATTTTAGTAAAGAGGAAGTATTTTTATTTTACGTCTGTTCTTAATCGTAGCCCGCAAACAACTCAACTCTATCTTTACAATTATTTTCTCATGATGAACTTAATCTAAATATGATTGTCAGCAAAATAACTGTATGCATGCAACAATGATATTTTCTTACACTGTCTGCTCCGTGAAGGAATATGCAGATTGTTGCATTATATTATGCATGAAGAGTTTTGAATTAAAAGTATCCGCTAGCCGGATATCTAAAATTGATGGGGAAGAATGTGTCATATATGTAACTCCCGTCCTCTACTCTCCAGGATGGGTATTCTAATGGGCGCATTTCTACTAACGATTTCATTTTTATCACCCAAGGGTCCGAATCCGCTTCTGAGATTCCATCTAAATCTGGAACTCCTCGCGATAACATATCAGGAACGACATGTTCTTTTCCCTTTCTATGGATGATTTTGAAATCAAATTGCTGGAGCCGAATGGCCCAACGAGCTAATCTACCTTCGGGTTCTTAAGGTTACTTAACCATACCAAAGAGTGATGTTCAGTCACGACAGTAAATCGAACGCCTTCGACATACGGTAGCAACTTTTCGATCGCACATAGTACGGCTAAGCATTTCTTTTCGGCCCTAGAGTAGTTCCTTTCATTCCTATTCAATGACCGACTCAAATAACATATAGCTTTTTTGCCATCTTCAAACTTCTGCGAAAGTACGGCCCCTATGCCAAAATCTGACGCGTCAGTTTGGACAACAAAGGGCCGAGAAAAATCTGGACATGTCAGAATCGGTGCCGTAACCAAACATGCTTTGGCTTTCCTAAAACTTTCTTCACATTCTTAGGTCCACTCAAATTTCTTACCTTTCTTTAAGAAATCGGTATGAGGCCTAACTAAAATTGCAAAGTTTGGCACGAATCTCCGATACCAAGAAATAGTTCCTACAAAACTCCTTATTTCACACGTTTTTCGGTGGAGGAATCCTCATCATGCTTTTCAACTACATAACCTAGAAATTTCAAAGAAGCCCTACAGAAATAACGCTAACCCTACCTACTTTTAAACCCGCCTCTCCTAGCCTTTTAAAAACTTCTTTGGGAATATCTCGATGTTTCTCATATGAATCGGTGACAATGATTATGTCATTCAAGTACACAAAGACGAACGGTTCTAAGTCGGGACCTAGAACTTCGTCAAGTTGCCGGGGAGTTGTATAAGCCGAATGGCATCCTACGAAATTGAAAGAGACCCCGGCCTGGCACGGTAAAGGCTGTGTACTTACGCGATTCTTCCTCCATTGGAATCTTCCAATAAGCAGATTTAATATCTTATGAGGACAAGTACTTTGCTTGTCCAAAATCGCTGAAATAAACGGTAGTGGATAAGCATACCTATACTTCATTGAGTTTCCTATAGTCAACGCAGAACCGATAACTGCCGTCTTTCTTCTAAGTAAATACTGTCTCAGTTTTGAAAAAAAATTAAATAAATTCTTTTTATTTTTTTTTTTTCAAAAAGTCGAGTTTGAAATATTTTTTTTTCAAAAATTGTTTATAGAAATAACTAAATTTAAATATTTTATAATAGAACATGCAATTTTCTTTGAAAAATTTATTAGAAATGTTGCCGTTATTTTTAAATAATTTTTTTCATTTAACGTGTTTTTTTAAATGCTTCTACCGCCCAAATGGGAGAAAACAGATCCCCTCCCTACAGTAAAAAAAATACTTGTAAGTACCTGTTCTCTACAAATAACTATACTTTGTCGCCTGAGTTATCGCATTCTCCGCGAAAGGTGCAAAGAGTAAGATCACGTTAATACCAAACAAATCCAACTCACATTGCAAATAACACGGTAATTATCAAAACATTGTAGACTTGCGAACAAAAATGCAACAAATGTTCTTATTTTTATCATCTAAACAATATTATTTTATTGCGCTGACCGAAACATGGCTATAGAGTAATCACCACAATGCTGAAATATCCAACAGTCATCATTATTCTGTTTTTCCGTAAAAAACTGCTTGCATCACCTGTTTGTACGCACCAGCTACACATATTGTGTTGAAATGTTTTTTACGATCTTCTACATTCGTTTGACATTAACCAAAATATTGTAAAAATCACCATAAGTCACCACTATGTAATATTTGTTTTTGTAAGCTATATCCCACCCAAAAGTTCATTAGGTCTCTATAAATTGTATGTATACAATCTTCAATTGTTTTTATCGAGGCTTAAAGAAAATTAACATATGTATATTTTATATATTATAATTTAACTAATATCGATGGGGTTTTTGTTTCTGAAGAGTTACAACTTTTACCATTTAATATTATTATATAATATGAAATTGAAGTAATTGACTCATTCGCAAACCATTATTTAGTTCATATAAAAGATTGTAAGAAAAATCTGAATCGTATACTGGATCTTGTTTTAATATACAGAGAATTAAAAGTATCTGTGGATAAGTCACTGTATAAAATTTTTCTTAATTCTGTGCACCATAAATGCTTTATCTGTAATTTTTGATTGTTTGATTGTAATAAATAAATTTAAAGCATGCTAAATCTAATTTTGAAGGCCTAGCGAGTTATATTTATACTTCCACTGCGAAAGTCGCCAGATGTGTTCTTACCTTCACAGTACCTAACGATTGATGGAAGTGATGTTTTATCAGAGCTAAAGCCATTGACTCCTTTAAAATATTTCTGTGACCCGATAGCCACAAAGATTCTCAAACCCAATTAAATTCCCGAAATACAGCTCCAACTCATGTCGCACAGTCACCCAACCACAGATCACCAGCCATACATAATTTGCTTTCGTTCTTAATATAGAACAACGGTTTGCTTATGCACATATAATGAATGCAGAAAAGTAAACAAACAATTGCAATACATTGATTAAAGTATGTAAGGTGTTGTTCGTAATATTAAACCTACGAAATACGATCGACGATGATACACTCTTAAGTACTTAAGTGGGTTACCATACTTGAATGGGTAACCATATGATCGACAGATGTTTACTAATGTTTACTAGTGTTAAGTTATAATAAGGAAGAGTTGAGACCATGCTGTGTGGCGTGGTTCTGGGACGACAAAAATGACCTGGTTTTGGTTTCGATTTTGGTTTTATATTTTTAATAAAAAGAGAATCAAATGTGAAGAAAAGCAGAGTTGAGATGTAAGTGTAAAACAGTAAAGGTCGCAGCTTATGCAAAGACTGCGAGCCTTTTACTGAAAAATAAAATACATTGAAAAAAAAAAATTATTCTCTTTATTTCATATTCTCCGCAGACTGATCTTCCCTTTTTCAAAAGGAAGCACGGCAGTAACGTTACATTGGTGGCAACAGTGGGATTCCCAAGTGATCCGTGCAAAAAAATTCTGCAAATACAGATGGCCGATCTTCTAATGCGTGATGGGGCTACACACCAGCAAAAGCAAAAACTAAGTGAAAAATAGTGTTAGAAGTTCTACGGCTGTAACACCTTGCTAGCTTTAGAGCGGAAGCATTTGGCAGACAGTAGGCAGTGAATAAAAGACCAGCCCGTAATAGTCAACTATAGGGCAGCGAAGTTTGCCTGGCAGAACAACGAAGAACAACAACAACACAAGTAAACCTTATTTATTATTATATATAAATATAATTAATTTTTTTTTATATATATATACATACACAAAAACATTTTTTTAATTTACTCGTTTGTACAATTTTTATTCAGATCATTGTTTAATTTTTTTTATATAAATATACACACAAAAACATTTTTTTAAGTCGTTTGTACAATTTGCATTTAGATCCTTCATTTTAATTTTTTGTTCTACCTAGATCAGTTGTTTTTTTTTCTCTATTTTTTTTCTCTCTCTGTCCAAAAACAAATAAGTATTCAAAATTACTACCCGATACCAAAAATTTAAACTTAGTCTCTTTGAACACTAACCCTTCCGTACATTCAAGGTAATCACTGAAATTACGGAATATAAAATGAGTCTTAAAGACATCATTAATATCGTCCCGAATTTCGAAGCAAAATCTGAAAACCTTGCGAAATTTCTTGCGTGCAATGACATATTGTTCAAATCGGTAAAGTCTGATGAGCATGATCTGTTCCTCAGCATAGTAAAATCTAGGCTAGAAAGACCAGCATTTAAGCTTATCCAATTCAAGACTGTGGAAATATGGGAAGATCTCTCTTCACTCTTAAAAAAGGAATACTCCACAGTCAAGTCACGGTCCTCAGCGCAAAATGAGTTGATTTCAGCTCGGGACGCTTAAGGAATTTGGTGACCGTGTCGGTCAACTATTAAATGCTCGAAGCTCTGTAACGTATGCCAACTTCACAAAAGAGGCAATTATAAATTTCCTTTTTAAGGAAAATTACAAACTGGCAATTCAAACTTTCGAGGACGGCATCCGGAACAAAGATCACAGGTTTATGGTTCAGGTTCTTGGCGAAACAGGTTTAAAAAAAATCCATCCTGTATGCAGAAGAGCATTCGAACCGATTAGAATGGGTTAGCCCTTCTACAAAATCAAATCAGAACCAAAACCGACAGTACACGAATAGCTTTCCTTCGACTCGTCAAACCCGTCAATTTTGGATGAGCTTTCAAAAACCTGTTTAAAATTAACTTTTTTGGTTTCATATGTCAGTTGTTTCCATAAGGATGAGATATCTGGGTTTGATTGTCTGTGGTGTTAGATTATTCTCAAAATGTCAAACAATTGTGCTAAATGTAATATTATCATTAAACTTTCTAAAACGGTTGATTTTGTCGAGTGCGGAAATTTTTCAGATGATGATTATAAATCTTTCACAAATGATAATTTATATTAAATATGCAACTCAGGTGCTAGTCTAAACCTTGCCAATTTCTTAAACAGTTTTCATAAGCTTTCAAACAGTGTAAGTGAAATAAAAAATTAACTTGCTACTCTCAAGTCTTTATTCAACAATAATTCTCCTCCCCCCCCCCCCCCCCCCCCGACACAAAACAGCTAAAAAATTCAAAAAGCTCTGTTAGGGACATAGACTTGTCCTCACCTTGATTTGATAATAATATAATTATCTCCTTAAAAAAATTGTATCTGCATTCACCCGCTGCTCTCTAGATATGGAGGTTACTTCTAATTCACCGGAAAATCAAACTTCAACAAAACGCTAAACTAGCAGCATCAACTAACATCAATTCCTTGATTCCCAATGTTGACAATAACACCGAATGGAAATCGGCTCGTATCATTAACAAAAAATAATAGTCCCGGACACTACCTCTTCTCTTAATGTGCTACCAGATTGCTACACTTTTTTTCCGTGACACGGAAACGATTTGAATTCGATTATTTAGATTAAATTATTGATTGTAAACGCAATTTAAATCGCGAAAAAAAATTAATTAGGAAAATAAAACGATGACGATGAAGACGGGGACGACGAGGACGCATGCAAATTTAATATGACTTACAAATACACGGAAAGAGAATGCAAAAAAAGTGCAACTACAGCTTGATAAAAATAGCTGTCACCACGGCTGCTCAGCTGGGATGTGTTCAGTGGAAGAATTTTGGGGGGTTCTTCTGATAAACTAGATTGATTTATTGAATCAGAATAGTTTATCAAAAGAAAAATATATTGTTTCACAGTAAAGTTCAGATAAATTAGAACAAAAATTCCAAAATTCTAATTTATGAAGTAGGCAGATATAAAAGAATAAGTAAAACGCAGATTTTATATGTCCCAATGGGATTTAAATAAATGTTTTTATTTGGAAAACCTTGGAAACCCAGGATAAAAACCCATTTTTTTTTCAAATAAAAGTGTGGTTTGAACAATTTAAAATGGCCGTTTGATATTAAGATAATTAAAAAGAGAAATGTAATTAAAATCAGATAAAAAAGAAAGCAAATAAAACAAAAGAAAAAAATGGGTTTTTAATATAACTAAAGCGCGTCCCGAAAATGATATGGTAATCTCGAATATAAGTATAAATATATATATATAAATGAGAGCCAACATTGTGAGATCTAACGAAACTTTACTCTCACACACACAATCACGTTTTCCACAAGTTGTTGGACGTGTTTCCAAAACTTGCCGAAACATAATGGACGAGTTCAGTACCCTTCCCAAATATCTATTTTCGAAAAAAATTGAAAAAGATATAAAATCGACAAGAAGTCTCAACTAGGCTTTTTCCTACTACTCTACTTTTAACACGCGGGATTCGAAACGTGAATTAATTTACCAAAACTATTTTCGGAGATTCAGAGAGGAGCGTTACTTTTCAATAATTTTCAATTTTTTTTTAAACCTAACCTTACACGCGTTAAAAACCCATTTTGTACATTAATAAATTAACGTTATTTTAAACTAATTTTAAAATTACGTTACGTTAAATTTAAATAAAAAAGATAGATTGATAGATGGATTGAGTTATGTTGGTAAGAGTTCACCTGAATCGTTATTTTTAAGGCTTTTTTCTCGCTTCAGAACCGTGCTGGAACTCGAACGCCTGCGTTTGTTGCTTTTGCAAAATAATGGCTAGGTTCACCAGTGGTTGATGAGACCATGGTTGCTCTCAACTTCGCCAATATTTTGCAGCCGCAAAAAAAAAAAGAAAAGGTAAAAGAACGACCAAAGGGTAGCTTTTGTTGCGGTAAAAATAACCGTAACAAATCCCACCCTTACCTCCTAAGAAATGTGTTTAGTTTTTAAGAAAAATAAACCATTAAAAAATAATTAGTTACACGAAATTAAAATATAAAAGTGTACAAAATACCAAAATAAAACAAAACAAACAATTACAACTTCAATACAAAATTACGGGAATTTTGATTAAGTGTCAATATACTGTTTTAAATCTTTCACGAACCACGTTCCCCGATCCTTCCCTTACTGTCTATCAGGACGTATGTCCAAGGTGTCACCCTCATACTGACCTTATATGGACCAACAAATTTGGTCGCTAATTTTGCTGCAAAATAGCTTGCCGCATCGGACAAAGAATAGTTCCTACACCAAACGAGATCATCAAGTTGAAAGTGTGTGTCTCTTTTCCTCAAATTATAAGTTTTAGCGGTCTATCCGCCGCCTCCAACTTCCTAGCTATCTCCTGTCTTAGTTTCTGAAACTGCCTAACGGTATACCGTCTATCTGGGTCCCTATCACTATCTCTTTCTCTAAGCGCTACATCATGGCCACTTGTAACCATGTTCCTACCAAAGTTCGCGAAACACCCAGCACCTCATGTTGCGAAGTTCGGATCGCACAAGCCACTTTTTCCAATTGCGAATCCCAACTCCGCTGGTTTTCGAGCGTAGTCTTAATTATTTGATTAATACGCTCCGCAGGATTCGCTTGCGGGTGGTAATGCGCCGTATACCTAAATTTTGACCCGTACGCTTCACTAAGCGTCTTCAATTCTTCGCTACGGAACTGGGGACCGTTGTCACAGACGATCCACTTTAGAACACCGAAGAGACCTACCAGGTCCACACAAACCATTTCTCACGGTTAGGAATTTCCCACTCTCTCGGTCATAAGACCAGCTGGTTTCTCGTTAACCGATTTCACTTGTTGGCAAATCTTACAGTTCCTAACATATTTTGTAATATCCCCTCTCATTTCGGGCCAGTAATATTTTCCTGCTACCCTACCAAACGTTTTCTTAACTCCCATGTGTCCTGCTAATGAAGCATAATGGCACTCGCTCAAAACTCTTGACCTATCACTTTTACCTATCACTAACTTCCATTCCTCACTCCCTTCATGAACAACGACATGGTTCACCCTAACATATTTGTATAGCCGCCCGATTTAACTTTTTCCTTTTCGGAATCACGTTTTAAAAAAAAAATTTCAAAGAATAAAAAGATCGAACAAAGATTATTTAAGTAAAGAGGAAGTATTTTTATTTTACGTCTGTTCTTAATCGTAGCCCGCAAACAACTAAACTCTATCTTTACAATTATTTTCTCATGATGAACTTAATCTAAATATGATTGTCAGCAAAATAACTGTTTGCATGCAACAAAGATATTTTCTTACACTGTCTGCTCCGTGAAGGAATGTGCAGATTGTTGCATTATATTATGCATGAAGAGTTTTGAATTAAAAGTATCCGCTAGCCGGATATTTAAAATTGATGGGGAAGAATGTGTCATATATGTAACTTCTCCCCCCTTTAGTTTTAAATTCTCCTGAATTTTATTATTAGTTTTTACTTTAATTTTCTTTTGTAAAATAAAACTGAAAATAACTAAAATAATTAAAAACATACTTAACGTGAAGTTAATTCCATAAGATATATTCTTATGATACTGCAATTCTTCAATTTTTTGAATGTTATTTTAATTTTCAAATTTGATACCTTCTAGGGTTATTTTGCTGCTAAAATTTGTAAAAGTCTTATTCATTGGATAATAAAATCGATCTTGAAATATTTCTTTTACATTTGTCCAATAATGGTCTAAAATTCTTATTTCACAATTATTAAAATTTATTAAAATATTTCCCGTTACATTCAAATTTCTTTCGTCACAATTTTGTGTTTTGTTGAGATTGTTTGCATTTTTTATAATAATTGTTTCATCATCAATAGTTAGAATATCAGTTTGGTTATTCTTTATGAGCTTACAGTTGTCTTGGTATACACAATTTTTACTTAATTGTAGTTCATTTAAATATTTATTTTCTTCATATTTATATGTTACATTGTTATATTTAAATACGACTTCCTTTGGACTGTCAATTTCTTCTTTTATTAAATTTGGAATAGGTAAAATAATCTTAAGCTGAATTTTTTCAAAATCTTTGGGAATTTTAATAGCAAATAACAATAAATTTTCTTTGAATTTAATTACTCCCATTTTAATATATTTCATTTTATTTAAAACAATTTCATATTTTTGTATTTCTAAATCAGTTAACATGTTTGGATTTATCTTTCCATATCTAGCCGAAGCTATATTACTTTGTACATGCTCAATTTTTTCTTTTACAATTTGTAGCTTAAAATATTGGTCATAAAATTAATTGTTCTGGATTACATTACTTGATACACTATTTAATTGACCCAGTATAACTGCCCTATCTTTTTCTAAAACTGTTTTTAATTGTTGGAAGGTTTTGTTAAAATGATCGTTTATAACTACCTGTTGATTAATATTGCTTATAACATTATGATTATTTATTTCAAGATTCAAAAAATGATTTTCTATGCTAACTCTGCCTTCTTCATCCATCGTTCCAAACAACCATTTAAATGCACTTCCGACAATGTTTGCGAGCCCTCCTTTATGTCTTTTTTCAATTGGTATAAGCGTTTGTATTTTATATTTAAGATGTTTAAGTTCGGATTGAATAATTTCTATATGTTCTACATCCAATCCTTTAATATTTATTGAAATGTTGTCCAGAATGTTAACAATTTCATTTGGATTTATAATGTGAATAATAATGTCTGTTTTTGTTATAAAATCAACAATATTTAATTTTATTTCCGTAAATCCGTTGTGCTCCTTTATTTCGTTTATATTAAGTCTTCCTTTAGCTGGTGATACCAGAAGAAGGAGGAAGAAGAAGATTGTCATGAAGAGCTGAAAATTTAGGTTGTCTTTTTATATTAGTGACATGTGTATTAGAGTTTACTCTTCCTAAATCCAGGTTGATGTTTATGTCTAACTGCTTTATAATTTTTTATAAACCCTGTCGAGCTTGTTTCTTAATAAGATTCTCTTCTTTTGTTTGTTTTTTCTATACTACTTTTCTTGATCGTATCTAAGTTATTTCTGATTTTATCGAATTCTATTTTATGAAATTGTACTATAGCTGGATTGGTTTTAATTGTTGAATGCATTCTTTCATCATAATTTCTAATTGCTTGTTGAAGAAGTTTTTTTAACTGAAACGTTTACTGTGTTTAATTTTAAAATCCTACACTTCTCTAACAAGGTGCTGTGAAATCTTTCCACGTCGGAATTTCTGGTGTGGGAATTGGATTTAGTCAAATGAATATCGATATTTTCGTTCTGTAAAAATTCTTTAATATGAATTGAATTAAACTCATTATCAGCTACAATCTTTTTTAGTTTTCCTGATTTAGAAAAATGACTCTCTAGTTCTTCTATTATTGTTTTATGATTTCTGTCTGACAAATAATAGGCAAATCCAAATTTGGAAAATTTATCAATTATAGTTAAAAAATTGCATTTACGAATTACGAATGTATCTACATGTATAATTTCATTTAGGTTTGACGGTGCTTCTGTTAAATTAAGCTTTGGTTTAATCGGTTTCATATCGTATTTAACCTGCTGGCAAACTTCACATTGATTTATAATGATTTGTATTAATTCCATTAGTTTTGGGTAGTAAATTTTATACTTAATACCATTAAATGTCTCTTGAATACCTGAGTGCAAACTTTCTTTAACATGATAAAGTGAAATTTGTTTAACTGCTTCCTTTCTAATTTTATATCTTGTGCTCGGTACGAACATTTTATAAACTTTATCTGATTATCGTTTGAGAATAATTCCCTCAATTTTTCTTGTACTACATTATACTTATTATCGTTTAACTCTGAATATATACCTATAAACCCTTTTTTTATGAATATTCTAAATATATCACTTAAATTATCAAAATCGTACTCTGCAATATATATTATTCTTTTACTATGAATTATTTCTATTTCCTGGACTTTGTTATTAGTAAGAATAATTTGGGTTTTATACTTCTTCACAATTTCTTCTTTAATAGGAATATGATCTAACAATTCTTCTTCTGCGGAATGTTTGGTAGCAAAAGTAGTTTCATTTTCATCGTTTTCATCTTCCTCTAAATTAAATAGTAATCCTATTTCTGAAACAATTCATACAATTTTAAAAAGTTGTTACACATACTTTGGTTCTCTTCTTCAGACTTAACGTCTTCATTAATTTCAACTCTACTAAGAAAATCTGCTACTTCATTATCCTTTCCTTTTAAGTATTCTATCTCGAAATTATATTCTCCTAATTTTAAAAGCCACCTTTGATGTCTAGGAGAAATATCTTTACCTTTATATTTGGAATGTAAATATTTTATTGGTTGGTGGTCCGTATGAATTTTGAATTTATTACCATACAAGTATGGTCGAAAATAACCAGTTGACCACATTATTGCCAAGAATTCTTTATCCGTTGCGGAATAATTGATTTCGTGCTTATTTAGTGTTCTGGAAGCAAAACACACTGGGTGCCCTTCCTGTGACAGAACTGCCCCTAACGCATATTTCGAGGCGTCTGTTGTTAGTTGAAATTGTTTTTTAAAATCAGGAAATCTTAGAATAGGATGAAAACAAATAAGGCTTTTAAGTTTCTCGAAAGCTACTATATAATTTGAATCTTTCGTATTTTGTATTGTATCTTTATCTAAATATTTTGTTATAGGCTCTGCAATTTTTGCATAATCTCTTATGAATTTTCTATAAAATCCACTTAGACCTAAGAAGCTTTTGAGTTTGTGGTAATCCCAAATTTTCAATGACTTTTATTTTATCAGGATTTGGCTTAAATCCTTCTTCGGTAAGAACATGACCTAAGAAATGCGTTTCTTTTTTTCATAAAGCTACATTTATCTATTTGAATTTTTAGTTCCGTATTTTCTAAAACTTTAAATATTGCTGTTATTGCTCGAATGTGTTCTTCAAGCGAATTACTAAAAATAAGTATATCGTCTAGATATACCACACATGAAACATTTATGAAGTCTCTTAGAATTTCATTCATTAGCCTTTGGAATGTCGCTGGGACATTCTTTAAGCCGAATGGCATTCTAACAAACTCATATAAACCTTGAGGAGTTACAAAGTCTGTCTTTGGAATATCCTCTTCTTTGACTAATATTTGATAATAGCCTTTGGCAAGATCTATTGTTGTAAAATAATTTGACCTTCCTATCTTGTCTAATATAGCGTCCATATTAGGAAGTGGTTGTTTGTCATCTATGGTGATTTCATTTAATTTTCTATAGTCTATGACTGTACGAAACTTTTGAATTCCAGAGTTATCATTCTTTTTCGGAACGACTATTAAAGGACTTGAATATTTTGATCTACTTTTACGGATTATTCCTTGCTCTTCTATTTCAGATATCTGTCTTCTTACTTCTTGCTCATGTTTTGGGGGGATACCTATATAATTTTGCGTTAAATTGAACATCAGTAGTTGTTTTAATCTTATGTTTTATTATTGAGGTACTAGTTAACTTATCACCTTCTTTAAAAAAATTATTTGTTAAATCTTTTTATAATTTTAGAAATGGCTTCGTATTCTTCTGTATTAATATAATCAAGTTTTAATCTATTAATTACATTATCTTCTACCATCTCTAAAGTATGTATTTCGTCGTATGTGTACGGATTACCTACTATGTTTAAAGTTTAATTGTTTAAGCTTAATGTTTTTAATTCTAAATCAATGAGAGTATTTAATTTATTGAGTAGATCTATTCCTATAAGAAAATCATACCTCCTGTTTGGTAGGTCTTTTACCTTCCATTTAATTTTTGTATTTGCTGGGAATTTAAATTCTTCGGGAGTAGGAGTATGTTTTTCGTAACTAATTATGTCTTTACCACTTATGGTGGTGAAGCTTAAGGGTTTTATTTTAATAAAACTAAAATCTTGAATTTTTTCATTAATGATGCTTAGTGAAGAGCCTGTGTCTATAAGAGCGGTATATTTTTTTTATTATTTATTGTGATTTCTATAATTGGTAGGTCATCCGAGGCTAGTTGATATAAAACTCAGTATGATTCACCTCGTTATTTTGTTCTATGTTTCCAATTGACATTGGTTGTTCATTGTTACAAATAATCTATTGCTAGCGATTTTGGCCCGAATACCCTGAACTTCTATACTGCTGAAGGCGGTTTTGCCCGAATTTCTGTTTTTATTATAAAATTGCCTTCAATTATTATAGTTACCTAATTTTCTATTATTGTTATAATTGTAAATTAAAATGCGTTTCTTTTTTCATAAAGCTACATTTATCTATTTGAATTTTTAGTTCCGTATTTTCTAAAACTTTAAATATTGCTGTTATTGCTCGAATGTGTTCTTCAAGCGAAGTACTAAAAATAAGTATATCGTGTAGATATACCACACATGAAACATTTATGAAGTCTCTTAGAATTTCATTCATTAGCCTTTGGAATGTCGCTGGGGCACTCTTTAAGCCGAATGGCATTCTAACAAACTCATATAAACCTTGAGGAGTTACAAACGCTGTCTTTGGAATATCCTCTTCTTTGACTAATATTTGATAATAGCCTATGGCAAGATCTATTGTTGTAAAATAATTTGACCTTCCTATCTTGTCTAATATAGCGTCCATATTAGGAAGTGGTTGTTTGTCATCTATGGTGATTTCATTTAATTTTCTATAGTCTATGACTGTACGAAACTTTTGAATTCCAGAGTTATCATTCTTTTTCGGAACGACTATTAAAGGACTTGAATATTTTGATCTACTTTTACGGATTATTCCTTGCTCTTCCATTTCAGATATCTGTCTTCTTACTTCTTGCTCATGTTTTGGGGGATACCTATATAATTTTGCGTTAACTTGAACATCTGTAGTTGTTTTAATCTTATGTTTTATTATTGGAGTACTAGTTAACTTATCACCTTCTTTAAAAAATAATTTGTTAAATCCTTTTATAATTTAAGAAATGGCTTCGTATTCTTCTGTATGCAAATAATCAAGTTTTAATCTATTAATTACATTATCTTCTACCATCTCTAAAGTGTGTATTTCGTCGTATGTGTACGGATTACCTATAATGTTTAAAGTTTGATTGTTTAAGCTTAATGTTTTTAATTCTAAATCAATGAGAGTATTTAATTTATTGAGTAGATCTATTCCTATAAGAAAATCATACCTCCTGTTTGGTAGGTCTTTTACCTTCCATTTAATTTTTGTATTTGCTGGGAATTTAAATTCTTCGGGAGTAGGAGTATGTACTTCGTAACTAATTATGTCGTTACCACTTATGGTGGTGAAGCTTAAGGGTTTTATTTTAATAAAACTAAAATCTTGAATTTTTTCATTAATGATGCTTAGTGAAGAGCCTGTGTCTATAAGAGCGGTATATTTTTTTATTATTTATTGTGATTTCTATAATTGGTAGGTCATCCGAGGCTAGTTGATATAAAACTCAGTATGATTCACCTCGTTATTTTTTTCTACGTTTCCAATTGACATTGGTTGTTCATTGTTACAAATAATCTATTGCTAGCGATTTTGGCCCGAATACCCTGAACTTCTATACTGCTGAAGGCGGTTTTGCCCGAATTTCCGTTTTTATTATAAAATCGCCTTCAATTATTATAGTTACCTAAGTTTCTGTTATTGTTATAATTGTAACTGTTTGTATGAAAATTATTCTTTGGATAACGAGTTTGACCTACATTTCTATTTTGACATGAATTTTGATTAGAAAATGGGTTCTGTTGAAAGCGATTTTGGCCTGAACCCTGTCTAGTCTGTGAAAAATTCTGCTGTATGGGTCTATTATTTTGATAACTATTATTTTGACCTGAACTACTTTGATGTTTAAAAAAATTGTAATTATTGTTTCTACTAGGTCGATTATTACACTTCTTAAATTCATCTTTTATACAAGAATCTTCATATCTTCTAGTCATCATTATTTCAAATATTTTATCTACGTCGCTTAACTCATACATTTTTTCAAGCAAAGTGCCTTGGCATATATCTTTTTAATATTCGCTATCATAGAATCTACGTTACGTAAATCTACGGCTTTATTGCCTTTATGGAATTCTTTAAGCTCATCTGTTTTGTATTTAATTTTTTGTACTTCATTTAAAAGTTCACTTACATTATTTGCTTTGATTGCATAAATGGATTTGTATAACTCGGATGTTTGGTGTCTGGTTCGAAGTGGAGTTTTAGTTGTCTTTTTATCTCATACCAATTTTCCGGATCTTTTATGTTTATCAGCTCTTCTTTTGCTCGGCCTTGTATTTTTTCGTTGTATATGGTCCTCACCATATATTTCTTTGTTGTTAAGCCGAGTTCGTCAGCAATGTAATATTCTATTTTTTTAAACGAAGCTATTAATGGTAACTGGAACCAAGTAAATGTCGTCATATGAGATAGTTCACGAAGAACCCTCTACCGGGTAACCGTGCTGCCTCTCTTGTTTGTAGATTTTGAAAAGCATTGTTTAGCTGTTCCAATTGCTGTTCTCGTAATCTAAGTTGTTGTTGGAGTTGATGCTGCTGCTGTTGCTGTTGTTGCTGGTGTTGCTGCTGCTGTTGCTGCTGTTGTTGCTGTAGTTCATTGTTGGCTTCTTCCATTTCGATTTCGTGTAAATTTCGGCTTAGGTCAAATTTATTTTGTTTCTTACTCCTTGTTATCATTAACACTTCTCTTTATTTAAACAAATTTGTCTTTGTCGATTTTCACTTAGCCACATTTTAATCTTTTCGATTTTTTTTGATTTATTTTATCGTAACCACAATTTTATCTTTTTCGATTTTCATTTTGGTTTGAATTTTCACTTTCTCGTTATCTTTTCGATATTTTCGAGATTATTTCATATAAATAGTCACTCTTTAATCTTCGCGATTTTTCGAGGTAGCTTGTATCACTAGATCCTTTCTTTATTTATTTAAAAGGATCCTACCGACTGCGCCATTTAACTTTTTCCTTTTCGGAATCAGGTTTAAAAAAAAAAAATTCAAAGAATAAAAAGATCGAACAAAGATTATTTAAGTTAAGAGGAAGTATTTTTATTTTACGTCTGTTCTTAATCGTAGCCCACAAACAACTCAACTCTATCTTTACAATTATTTTCTCATGATGAACTTAATCTAAATATGATTGTCAGCAAAATAACTGTTTGCATGCAACAAAGATATTTTCTTACACTGTCTGCTCCGTGAAGGAAGGTGCAGATTGTTGCATTATATTATGCATGAAGAGTTTTGAATTAAAAGTATCCGCTAGCCGGATATCTAAAATTGATGGGGAAGAATGTGTCATATATGTAACTCCCGTCCTCTACTCTCCAGGATGGGTATTCTAATGGGTTCTTTTCTACTAACGATTTCATTTTTACCACCCAAGGGTCCGAATGAAAATCTGAGATTCCAGCTAAATCTGGAACTCCTCGCGATAACATATCAGGAACGACATGTTCTTTGCCCTTTCTATGGATGATTTTGAAATCAAATTGCTGGAGCCGAATGGCCCAACGAGCTAATCTACCCTGCGGGTTCTTAAGGTTACTTAACCATACCAAAGAGTGATGATCAGTCACGACAGTAAATCGAACGCCTTCGACATACGGTAGCAATTTTTCGATCGCACATAGTACGGCTAAGCATTCCTTTTCGGCCCTAGAGTAGTTCCTTTCATTCCTATTCAATGACCGACTCAAATAACATATGGCTTTTTTGCCATCTTCAAGCTCCTGCGAAAGTAAGGCCCCTATGCCAAAATTTGAGGCATCAGTTTGGACAACAAACGGCCAAAAAAAATCTCGACATGTCAGAATCGGTGCCGTTACCAAACATTCTTTGGCTTTCCTACATTCTTGGGTCCACTCAAATTTCTTACCTTTCTTTAAAAAATCGGTAAGAGGCCTAACTAAAATTGCGAAGTTTGGCACGAATCTTCGATACCAAGAAATAGTTCCTACAAAACTCCTAATTTCACACGTTTTTCGGTAGAGGAATCTTCAGAAAAACGAAGGGTTCTAAGTCGGGACCTAGAACTTCGTCAAGTTGCCGAGGAGTTGTATAAGCCGAATGGCATCCTATTGAAAGAGACCCCGGCCTGGCACGGTAAAGGCTGTGTACTTACGCGATTCTTCCTCCATTGGAATCTTCCAATAAGCAGATTTAATATCTTATGAGGAAAAGTACTTTGCTTTTCGAAGCTTGTCAAAAATCGCTGAAATAAACGGTAGTGGATAAGCATACCTATCAGTTACTTCATTGAGTTTCCTATAGCCAACGCAGAACCGATAACTGCCGTCTTTCTTCTTAAAGAGAAAAATCGGCGATGCCCAAGGACTCTTCGACTTCTCAATCACTTCAGCTTCCAACATCTCTTGGAGTTCTTTATCGATATGTTTCTGAATCGTCGGCAAAACAGGGTAATATTGTTGTTTGATTGGTTCTGTGGACGTCCTCATCTTGTGCTCAACTAAGTTGGTGCACCCTAATCCTTCGGTCATTGATTCAAAAAACTGATCTAATACTAATTCTAACTTTTTGTTCTCATTTTCGTTTAAGTCCGACTTTTCCCTAATAGCTACCATGTCTGTTATTGACGACACCATCTGCTGGTTTGAAAAGCTCCACATACCTGATCACAAATCCGGGACTATGCCCGATAGCGCCCAAAAGTCGGCACCTAAGATCAACAGGTATGGGAGACTGGGTATAACCAGACACTCTATTAATAGAGATTTGTTCTCAACCTCAATGGGTAAAGAAAAAGACCCAGCTACTCCTACTCCCGCCCCATCTGCTAGCGCTACTGACCCAATAATACTTTTCCCTAATTTAAGTCCTAACTCATTTAAAATTTTCCACCCATCCCCTCCTACAATGGTGCGTGATGCTTCCGAATCAAGCAATCCTAAAAACTCGATTCCATAAATTTGTACTCCGAAACATGGTCTACTATCCCTACCATTTGCCACAAAGGTGAAATCAAGTTGAACTCGATCATCCAACTGGTCGTCAGCAGATGACCTAATTAACGCCGACGGGTCTCTCGTCCGCCGACACAAGAGCCCGTTCCCCATTTCCCGAACACCGCCTACAATCCCTTTGATAGACTCCTACTGCCCTACACCCGAAACATTTTCTTTGGACCGAACAGTTTTGTGCCAAATGTCCATCTCTATTACAATTGTAACACCTAACGACCTGTCTGGTTTGAACAATTCAAAATGGCCGTTTGATATTAAGATAATTACAAAGAGAAATGTAATTAAAATCAGATAAAAAGAGAAAGCAATAAAACAAAAGAAAAAAATGTTTTTTTAATACAACTAAAGCGCGTCCCGAAAATGATATGGTAATCTCGAATATAAATATAAATAAATATAAATATATATATATATATATATATATATATATATTCTTTAATTTTTTTTTTTAATTTATAAATATATATATATATACAAATACATCTATATTTTGGAATAAAAGAAAATATGTATATATTTTTATATTCAGAATAGAACACAAACTACTTATCTTTTTGTATCTCCTATATCCTTTTCTCCTTTTTAAACTCTCACGTCCCGAATCCTGATTTTCGTTTCAAAAATCCTCGATCGAAAATTTTAAAAATAAAAATAAATGCCTCCTCCTCGATTTTTGTTACTTATCAAAATTTCTCGATTTTCCTTTCTTTCTTTCTGGTCGCTTTTAAGGCTCTCGCCAGAGTGTTCTCCAAGCTCATTTTTAACTACTACCTTCCTCCTTCGTCCATTCCAGTCATTCACTCATACATACAACACAACCATTCGTTTTCGGTATCCTCAACACGGCATTCTGGCTTCCTGGAAGCTTGACGCTAACCAAGAGAGCCAACGTTGTGAGATCTAACGTAACTTTACTCTCACACACACAAACACGTTTTCCACAAGTTGTTGGATGTGTTTCCAAAACTTGACGAAACATAATGGACGAGTTCAGAACCCTTTCTAACTATCTATTTTCGCGAAAAATTGAAAAAGATATAAAATCGAGAAGAAGTCTAAATTAGGCGTTTTCCTACTACTCTACTTTTAACACGCGGGATTCGAAACGTGAATTAATTTACAAAAACTATTTTCGGAGATACATATAGGAGCGTTACTTTTAAATAATTTTTAATTTTTTTTTAAACATAACCTTACACGCGTTAAAAACCCATTTTGTACATTAATAAATTTACGATATTTTAAACTAATTTTAAAATTACGTTACGTTAAATTCAAATAAAAAAGATAGATTGATAGATGGATTGAGTTATGTTGGTAAGAGTCCACCTTTATTTTTAAGGCTTTCTTCAGGCTTCAGAACCGTGCTGGAACTCGAACGCCTGCGTTTGTTGCTTTTGCAAAATATTGGCTAGGTACACCAGTGGTTGATGAGGCCATGGTTGCCCTCAACTTCGCCAATATTTTGCAGCCGCAACAAAAAAAAAAGAAAAGGTAAAAGAACGACCAAAGGGTAGTTTTTGTTGCGGTAAAATTTACCGTAACAATATGACAAGTGGCTTCATTTATCAAAATTTAATAATTCCACCAAATCAGTTTAAATGCTCTATATTAGTACAAAAAGATACCATTTTAACCAATGTTAAAGATGTAACCTTTAAATATATTGGTCCATGATCCAAATTAACTATTGACATGAAACCCACAGTATGGCCATGCTATGTTCAGATAAAAAAATTGTCACCCACCCAACTATAATAAACCTACATCAAACGTCTTTAACCATACACGCACAAATAAATTAATTGGGAGAGTACGATAACTCAGGCGACAATGTTTAATAACGGATTTGTATAGAATAGTTATTTTCAACTATTTTTACTATGGGAGGGGGTCTATCTATCTCGATTTCGGCGGTAGGGGCGATTTTCTTAAAAAAAACAATTCAAATGAAAAAATAAATATTTAAAAAACAACGGTAATGCATGCAATCAGGTATTGCACGTGTTTTTAAAGCTAGAAGTCTCTTCTGTCATCTTGTTTCACAAGTTCTATAAAGAACTTTTTAAAAAAACTTACCTCAAGCCGAAATTTTGGGCAATGATAAAAAAAATATTAATTTTTTATAAAATAAATATAATTTGCACTAAATTTTTTTGAAGTATTTGTTACTTCTATTATTTCTGAAGCAATGATGTGACTGTGGTGATGTGGATGCGAATCGCACGGTGATGTTTTTCTTGACGGAGATGTGATGTGATGCTTCTTGTGGATGTGATCCGCCACAGTGGTTCCCCCTTAAGGAATGGCGAAGCGAACAGGAGTTTTGACGATTCGGCCGGAACGTTTGGTGATAACTGGAGCTTTCGCGTCTGAGCTGATTGTCTGAGTTATCGGTGCAGATGACGTTGGTGCAGTTTCTTTTACCGTTAGCCGATACGCTGGTTAAAAACGTTGAACGGTCGGTGGCTGCTGTCGGTGCGTAAGTACACGTGTGAGGCAGTACCGAGATCCTTGGGTATGAAAATAGGCTTCGACTTTCGGGTGACGTAGGCAGACAATGAACTCTGAAGTGTCTCTCTTAGCTGTTGAAGAAAAGCAATGGGTTCCTGTATATTGTTGGGTGCAGCCAAGAAATCACCAGGAAGTCGAAGTTTAGTTCCGTAAACCAGTTTTACCATAGAACGTAATCCTAGCAGCACGGTTGGAAGTGCTTGTAGCCAATTCTTGGGTAAGTGAGTGGTTCGTGCTGTTTTTAATATGCGGTGCCATCTCTCAACTACCCCATTTGCCTGGGGGTGGTAGGCGGTGGTGTGTATGCGTTGACATCCGAGTAACTGAGAAAACCTTTGGAACAAAGCTGATTCGAACTGCATGCCCTGATCAGTAGTCAGGCGGAGTGGGCAGCCGAAGCGTGCTACCCAATGTTGGAAAAACTTGTCGGCGACTGTTGGTGCTGTGATGTCTTCGACGGGTAACTATAGCCGGAGCAAATAGGTAACGGACCAACTATATCCAAGTGCACATGTTCGAATCTTTTGGCAGCTGGAAACTTCCCTAAGGATGGCATGGTCAATAGACTTTTCTTCGTTGACAGACAGTGCAGGTACGCACCCATTTACCGATGTCTGAGTTCATAGACGGCCAGAAAAATCGAAGCGTGACAGATTTTCGAGATTCTTGTATACCAGGATAACTAAGGTTGTGACTTGATGCATAAGTAAGCCAAGTGTCTAAATGCCTGTGGAATGTACGGTCGAGCACGTCCGGTTGAGATTTCACATGTTATTCGCGTATGTGATTCTGGAAAAACAATGTCAATGAATGTTAGTTTCTGACTCACCGTTTTAAGCTTCTGCAGTTCCTGGTCAATTAATTGCGCCTTTGCTATGGCAGCGTAGTCCAACGCAGTAGGGGTTGCAATTGCTGCAATCCAAGACAGGGCGTCTGCTGCTGCATTGTCCTTACCCTTGACATAGCGGATATCGGTTGAAAACTGAGAAATGTAGTCCATGTGTCTTTGGCGACGTAGTGTTTCGCTGGGAGAAGGTATGTTGTGAAATGCGGTCGCTCTTAGTAACACCTCAGAGCATCTGCGAAAATGGTGCTTGTTCCGCGGCTGCATGTGGTAGACACTGACGGAAGAAATTAAGCGCTCCCAAAAAGCGGCGAAGTTCTCCGACTATTGTTGGTTGTGGAAACTCCGATATAGCTTTGATGGTGTCCTGTGGTGGTCGCATGCCAGTGCTATCAATATGAAAATCGAGGAAGGTGATTTCGCTTTTGCCAAACTCGCACTTTTCCATAATGATAGCGATGCCGTTGTCCTGAAGATGCTTAAAGATTTCTTGCAAGTGTCCTGATGTTCTTCAGCCGATTTTGATGCTATAAGCATGTCGTCATGTGTCTGTGCTGCATTACTTAGTCCAAACGTCATGCGGGTAAACTCATACAACCCAAACGGTGTCATGATAGCTGTCTTTGGAATGTCCTCTGGAGCAATCGGTTTTTGGTGATATGCCGAGTGAGATCCAACCTGCTGAATATTGTCTTGCCCGGCATGATGTACTGAAAGTCCATCAGGCATGGTAGGGGGTACCGATCCGGAACAGTGACAGAATTGAGGTGATGGAAGTCGCCACATGGTCGTATATCTCCGTTTTTCTTTACCACGACGTGCAGTGGGCCTGCCTATGGGCTGCGTAAAGGACGGCATATACCCCAAATCCATCATGCGTTGGAATTCGATTTTGGCGAGGGCATAATATTTGGGTGGAATGCGCCTTGCGCGGCAGGAAAGTGGTGGCCCTGAAGTCTCAAGGTGGTGTCGGACATCGTGTTTAAGTTGGTGTTGAGACGTAAACGGAAGCGTTATTGACCTGTACCGCATAAGGAGATCCGCGTATTCATGGGTTTGATCGATGGAATCCACAATTGAGGGCTGCTGGGGTGCAGATATTTGTTATCTGATCGATGAGACGGCGTCAATGAACGTCCAGGAGACGTCTAAAATGCTGGAGGAAGGCCTCTCCGAGAGTGGACTGAATGGAATGGACAGCTGCGCGAACAAATGTCCATCTGAATGAACGTCGCAACCCGAAATCCAGCTCGATTGTGACTGTCCCATACGTGCTGATCCTTGTTCGATTGATTGCGTATAAAGTGTTGTTTCAGTACTCCCTCTACTTGCTTGTGGTTGTCTCGAAACTGGTTATAAAGGGTTTCGACACGTTGAATTCTGTCCCATATATGGTATATGAAGAAAGTTCAGCTTCTGTCACAGGATAGTATTGATCATGATGAGCACTGACTGCCAAGAAATCTACTGAAGGTTTTAAAGCAATAAACGTCCTATTTATTACTGCCGGAATAGGGATTAACTTGAATATCCTGAATTCTTCTGATCCGATTAGAGGCAGTTCAATTTTGAAAATAATGTGATTTGAAGTAATTTTTCCTTGAATTGTCATGAGTTTATACAACTGCAGCATTTGTTCAGACTCAACAGAAATAGGAAGGCCGGGTAGAAGATGATTTTTCATTTTTACAATTTCATGTTTTAGTTGTTGTGGTGAGATCAACAGATGATTAACTCGTCCTTGAGAGTATCTGATAAGACATCAGCTATTGATGTCTGTGTTCGTTGGATGTTGAAAATTATAAGAGTAGTGTAAATCGACCATGATGAAAATAATTCTCTGATTTTACTTTGGTATAGATCGTCTGTAACATTGTTTATTCGATTGGTAATCTGATTAAATTGGGTTTCAAGTATACGATGCTTTTTGAACACATCGTCTTGAGTTCTCTTCATGATATTTGCCATTGAATCTCGGCATAGTTTGAGTCAAGGACTCCAAAGAGTGAATTCGCAACATTCCCAACAATGTCGATTGCCCCTCGTCTAACCTTTTTCGCCATAGGCTTGTTTGGTGGAACAATGTTGTCTTCCGTTATTTCATGCTTGATGTACTGCAACTGTTGAATCACTTGCGTGCATAAACCTTTGACGGAGAATTGGTTGCAGAGATGTTCTAGTATAATAGAACTATTTTCTAATGCCTGAAACTCCTTCTGATATGGCTTTAGGTCGTAATAGACTGCCAACTTCTATTTGCTGTGAATCAAGCTTATCGTTCCTTGTCTTTGGAAATGAATTCCCTGTGCCGATGAGTTGAAATGTGTGACCTTTATATCATTTGCTAATATTATCGGAAGTAGAAGGTGGATAATGAAGGCCTAATTGAATGTGTACATTGTCTTATTCGTTCTTTCGTCGTCTTGGTTGACGAGGGCTCATTAATGTCTTCTTGATCATCATGTTTCCGCTTTCGCTCTGAGGAAGAACTTTCTTTCGGAGCTTTAAATAATGTTTGGCTAATTCCAATAAATGGTGCTGCAGTTTCCTTGCTTCGTTGCTGTGCCATTTCATATTTATTGCTGGATGGCTTATCAGTTGGGACTTGCTGTTGTATAGGTAGTGGTGCTAGTCGATGCATGGCCCGTCGAAACACACCAGATGCTGTCTGTACATTTATATGACAAACTTTCCTTTTCACAATCGACACGGAATGCAACTATAAGCTCCGATATATACATGCTTAACGTCCCGCAGACAATTTTTCGTTCATGCTGTCAATCTACGGAATAGCCTTCCACTCTCTTTAAGACGTAAGACTGAACAAAAAGATTTTAATTCCATATTATTTATGCATGTGCAAAGCGAAAACTGAAAATTGAAATATCTCGTTCACTCTCAACTCTTTCATTGCATTCTCTTTTTGTTTTACGTTATATTATTAATTTTGTATACTTATTTTTAAGTTATGAATAATTTGAATGTTAACCTGTACTTCCTTGAGATATTATTCTCACTGTTCAGTAGATAAATAAATAAATAAATAAAATAAATAAAACCTGCCACTCTTGCTAAACCATCATTACCTTTAACGACGTTAGTAATTCTGCCTATAGGTCATTTAAGGCTTGGTTGGTTATCTTCCCTTATCATAACCATCATCCCTGGTTCTACATTTTGGCATCTTTCTTTCCATTTATACCTATATTGGAGCTAATTCAGATGCTCGTTTGAGTTACCAACTTCCATCTTGTTACAAGTGAAGATCTTTAGGTGTAGCCTTGCGGTCAATGTTACTATTAAGTGGTTCTCCAATTAAAAAGTGTCCTGGCGTCAGAGCAGCAAAGTCATTTGGGGACGTTGAAATCGGTGTGATTGGTCGTGAATTTAATGTAGCTTCAACTTCAACTACAGCAGCTGCGAGTTCTTCGTAAGTAAGTGATGCTGCTGCAAGTGTGTGTTGTAGAAGGTGTTTAGCGGATTTGACAGCGGCCTCCCACAGTCCTCCAAAATGTGGTGATCGAGGAGGAATGAAGTTGAAATCGCATCCTTTCCTTATACAAACGCTCGTGATTCGTTCTTGATCCTTGGTTGAATTAATAAAACTTCTCAGCTCAATTAGTTAATTCTTCGCTCTTACAAAATTCGTTTCATTGTCACAGTAAATGTTTTAACAGTGCCCTCGTCTTGCCATGAATCTTTTCAATACCCCAATGAAGCCTTCTGAAGTAAGGTCACTGACGAGCTCGAGATGACATACCTTCGTCGCGAAACAACAGAATACTGCTATATATGACTTTTGTGGTCGTTTTCCTCTGATCTTATAGTGAGCCCATATGGGCCCGCAAAAGTCTATACCTGTATTAAGAAATGGTCTTGCTGGTTGGACCCTGTCATCGGGGAGATTTCCCATTAGTTGGGTTAAGAGTTTCGGCCTTGCTCTGGCACACTCAACACATCCTTGTACAATTGATCGGGCAATGGTCTTCCATTTAATGGGCCAATATCTTTGCCTGGCGAATGCTAATATGGCTTGAGGACCTGCGTGATTGTTCTCTTTAAGGATATGAAGCAGTAGTAGTTTTGTGTATGGATGTGAGTACATTAAGACCGGATGCTTGGCATCATACGATAACACAGAGGACTCTAGCCTTCCACCAACTCTAATGATTCCGTCTTTATCGAGGAATGGAGTGAGACTCGAGAGTGAACTTTTCTTTGATACCTCACTATGCTTTGTTATATGATGTATGTCTTCATGAAATTCATCTTTCTGTATTAGCTTGATCATAGCCTTCCATGATGGCTCAAGATCAATAAATTTAGGGAGCTATTCGTACTGATAAAAGCTTATTGGGGCCGAATGAGGTTTCTATAATGGAACATATAGGCAATAATTCTCTGTGCCCTCTTGAACGAATTTCCATGATGGAGTAGATCAAAAAAAATTTTGTTCTGTTGTGTTTTCTCTGGTGGGTAGTACTATGTTTTCATGACAGATTTCAGGTTTTTTGACAAATTTGGGTGGCCAAATCGATTCCATTCCATGTACAAATCGTGGACCATAAAACCAAAGTGTGTGGTTTTGCAGGCGTTCTGATGCTATTCCACGTGACCAAAATATCAGCAGGGTTCTCCTTGGAACTAACATGCCGCCATTGCCGTGGAACTGTATATTCCTGAATGGTTGAGATTCGATTAGCTATGAAGATTGGAAGTGTTGATGATGATGATGCGTTTATCCAATTGAGCACGATCTCAGAATCACTCCATAAATGAATTCTTTCCCTTTGAATATCTAGATCTTTTTGTAGACGATGAATCAATTCTGCAGCAAGTTTTGCGGCACACAGTTCAAGTCGAGAAATTGTGGTTTGATGGGATATTTTTGTGTTCTTTACTACTACTCTGGATTTGGCACATAGTAGTCGATCACATTATTCTTCCCCTGGACTCTTACATAAGCTGCTGCTCCATAAGCTTTTTCAGACGCACCCGCAAAAACATGGAATTGTACGTCCTTAGGAATACTGTGAGAAAATACGTGCCTGGGTATTTTGATATTGTGGAGTATTTTTAACCCTTCCCGAAAGCGATTCCATGTGGTTTGCATTTCTTGTGGGAGGGCGGCATCCCATTAAAGCTCAAGCTCTCATAGTTGTTGAAGAAACAGTCTTGCAGTGACAATGACTGGAGCCATTAATCCAAGACGATCAAAGAGATGAGCTATTTCGGAGTATGTTGATCTTTTTGTTATTCTTTCCTTTCCTACCCAATTGCTTTCCAAAGCAATAAAAGCATAAATCGTCAGATTTCGGTAACCACGTAAGTCCAACTGTTTTAACGTGTTCTTCTATACTATTGTCGAAATTTAATTCAGTAGTTTCACGATCTTTTACAGGTACGTTTTGAACGAGAAACTGGTGATTTGCGCACCATTTTCTTAGTATAAATCCGGCACTATGTAACAATTCTTGAAGTTCTTCCTTGATGGAAATATCTGTTGTAAGCCTATCCGATCCCGTCATGGCGTCATCAACGTAAAAATTGCTTTGGATTCTCTCAAATGCTAATGGGATTTGTTCTTGATGCTCTTCTGCTAACTGTTGGAGACATTTCATAGCCAAATATGGTGCAGACGTAGTCCCGTAAGTCACGGTGTTAAGCTTAAAACATTTAAGTGGCTCATTAGGGTAGTTTCTCCACCAAATGAGCTGATATTTTGAATCTTCGTTATGCATCAGTATATGCCGATACATCTTCTCGATATCTGCCGTGAATACATATCTCGGCATTCGAAATCTGATGAGCGTTGAAAAAACATCGTCCTAAATTGTTGGCCCAGTTGATAAAATGTCATTAAGAGATATGTGGGTCGAGGATTTTGCTGACCCATCGAAAACTACTCTAAGTTTTGTCTGCCTTGACTACGCAGTAATGTGGCAAGAAGAAGTACGGATTGTCTACCTTGTGAATGTTAATTTCTTCCATGTGGCCTAATCGTTCATATTCACCCATGAAGTCAATTTATTGGGCCTTCAAGTCCTGAGGGTTAGCAAGCCTTCATTCTAGGGATATAAATCTTCGGAAGGCCACATCTTTTGACTCTCTTAGATTCTTAACATCTTCTTTAAATGGGAGTCTTACTACGAATCGACCCTTATTGTTCCTTGTAGTTGTTTGACGAAAATATAACCCACATTGTTTTTCAGCCGCTGTTTACTGCTTCTCATTGGATGGATGATCCTCTAGTTGGCAAAATTTCTCGATTTGATGGTCAAGTGTCTCGAACATCGATCAGGCCTGGTTTGTTGAAAGTGGGATGAGCAAGTGGAAGATTGGCTGGAATTTTCTAGGATGATGTGTCAAACAATTTGCTGGGTTGATGTGATATTATGCTTGACAGAACATGGGCTTCTATATACATTGAAAATGCGTTGAGAGGAGATCTTAATTGGATGTTTACTCTTCTCTTTGCTTGTTGAGTAGCTCTTCCAATACATTGTAATTGAAGTACTTGAGATATTGGGGTTAATTAAAGTTTTTTCATAGTTCTTTCCATGAAAAAGTTTAACTGGAATCCAGAATCTAGTATTGCCCTACATTCGATTGTTTTGCCATGCTGATTTGTTAGAAGGACCATGGCAGTGGACAAAAAAAAACATATCCTCGATATTCTTGATTGCCTTGTGCGGTTAGCGATATTGATTTATTGTTTGTCGTGACGTCGGGAGCTGTAGACGTACCTGATGTTAATAGATTCTTCACTGGAATACTATTAGCTGTTGTCGTGTTCCAAGTGTAGTAGTGTATTGTGTTTCCTTCTGCAGTGCCTGCAACCTCCGGATGTACATTTTAGGGAAAAATTACCACTCTTGAAGCAATTCATACATCGTTTTGTAGATTTTATCATGGTAATTCGATCTTTAGGGCTTAACTCCAGGAATTTTTGACAGTTGTAAGGCTGATGATTGCGCTTGCAAGCTACACATGCATGAGATATAGATGTGGTTGCTGTCAATGCTCGTGAAATGCCTTGTTTTTTGTGACTTCCAGGCACATTTGTGTTATGAGTCCTTGTTCCAATCGCTTTTTAATGATTGGAAGCGCGTTTCCAAGTATACCAGAAATTCTTTTAATGGTTGAAGTGTTCTTGGAGTTTTTAATGATTGCTGCCACAATGTGTGTGTATTCTTGTCAAGCTTTTTCATAAGAATGTACATGATTATTGGATCCCAAGTGCTTGTGTCGACTCCTAAGCCATCCAATGCGAGAAGACATTCCTGAGTGGTGTCGTGCAATGCACGTATATATGACGCGCTTTCAGTTGATGCCATAGGCTGTGCCATTAGTTTGTTTAATACCGAATTCACTAATTAACGTTCATTCTCGAATCGGTCTTTAATTATTTTCCATGCTGCTTCGTAATTTGCTTCTGTGGTTGCTATGTGACGTTGATCTGCTGCGCCAATCAAACTCGTCTTCAGAAAATATATCTTTTGACAGTTTGAGATCGATTGCCTGTGTACCAACTCCATGAAATGATCGTGGAATTTGCTCCACTTCGTATAATCACAGTCAAATTTGGGCAATACAACCTTTGGCAGTGCTTAATGAGTAGATGAACTTGTGTTAATTAAATTACTTGAGAGTAGCTCTTGAGCTTGGTTTGTAAACTCATATAATTTGATGAGTATCTCTTCGGTTTGCCTTTCAAACATGAGAAATTGTTCGATGTTGCATCGGTACTGGGCTAGATCCTCTTTCTGCTCACATACTTGGTTGTGAATGTGTAGAATTTCATCCCAAGGACGCTAAATTGTTTTTATTTTTATTTGGTAAAATTCCAATGACTTTTTTACCAACTGTGTTTCTGTCCCATTGAATGTTCTTTGCAAGCCTTCGATTGCAGCCTGCTGCCTTCTGATTACGCCGGAAATGTCTGTATTTTGTATTGACGTGCGGGATGCTGGTTTTGGTTTGGATACTGAGACGACTTGGTTGGGCTGGCCTCCTGTTTTACTTTCCATATTATGACCTTCTATATCTTGATTCGTTGTTGGTTTAATGCTTCGAAGAATTGTCATCAATTCATTGTAGAGCTCTTGAACCTTTTCAAAGGTTTTTTCCTGCAACATATAGTGTGTCATGTTTCAGTACTCCCTCTACTTGCTTGTGGTTGTCTCGAAACTGGTTCCAAAGGGTTTCGACGCGTTGAATTCTGTCCCATATATATTGCGCTTTTTGAGTTTTCTTAACTCTTCTGCTATTATCTTCTGGCATGCGACGATGACAAAAGTCTGGGATTCCTCATCCGTCAATGCCATCTTTGTATGTTTAATTTGTTTGGTTTTTGAAATACGTAGTAACGAATCTTTCCCAGTGTTTTAGCCTTGGTGACGCTTATATATGTATATCTTCCGCAATAAATGAAAAAAATGTCTGAATAACTATGTCAGTGTATAGCCCTGATAAACGCTTTTATTAAATATGGTTTTGTGAATTGCCTCTTACCGCTGGTGGGGGAAGAAATCACGTCGGGGTCACAAAAATGTTTACAGTGCTTTTATTGTAAATAACAACTGCTTTATCGACATAGGTTCGTATACCCTGACGATGATTAATAATGCTAGTACAGAACTAGAATATCACACTTGTAGATCGAAGTTTGGCTGTCCAAGCAGACTCACTTGGACAAAAAAGAAGTCTTAAGGTTGGCTGTTAATTAAACAGTGAAAAGTATTCTTTATTATCGACGTATTTATACAATTTATTTGCTTATTCTAGCATAAATCAATACACAATAATAAATTGAACATTTTTGCATAATAAAAAAAATATAGGTGAACAAATAAGGCAAATAATTGCATGTGTCAGCAAGAAGTGCTGATCGTGCGTAAAAATAAATGAATACAATAATTAATAAAGCAATTTAGACCAAATGGTGTCTGGTGACGAGGTTAACGAATTGGTGGTCATCGTTGGTTCAACAAGTGTATTGTTGTTCTTGTAGCTTGGTGGTTTGTTTTACAGCAAGAACCGAAAAAGCAGCGCCGCTTTCAACTAAAAATGACTGTCCAGTAATTTTGTTCATTATAAAGAGACGACAAGGCTTACCAGCAACTGTTGACCCCTCCATTACAGTTGCTGGCCGGCGTTTACCTGCTTGAATGTGCAAGGTTGGGAGTAATTTCGTGCTCGAGAGCCGTAGCGACGATGGAACCAACAGAATCCGTTGTTTCTTGAATGGTTTCTGCTTGGTGGACGTGGATGAACGTTTGTGCTGCTACTCTTGCATTACTGTGCGGCTAGCCTGTGTGAGTCGCCCAGATCGGTGACCTCCACAAGACGCTGAAGTCGTCGCTCCAGGCTCTCCTCATAAACTTGAATTAACCTGGCTTTCACTACACTATATTTGTATGTGGCTGAGGGTCACAGAAGAATGTCCGAAACTTGTTATAAATCCTATCGTTCTAAATTGGCGATGACATATTGGTATTTCATGTCATTGGAAGGCCTTGATGTGGCGAGGATGTATATACATTTTATATGCAAATCCATTATTAAACCTTATCGCCTGTGTTATCGCGAACTCCCCGAAAGCTGCAAAAAGTAAGATCACGTTAATACCAAACAAATTAATAAAAAAGTTTTGATAAACTTCGAAAAATTTCGCCCCTACTGCCTAAATGGGGAGATAGACGCCCCCTCCCTTAGTGAAAAATGGCTAATTCTTAGGATTCTACTAAAATCCGTTATAATTTCCCCTTAGCTATAATACTCTTGCCAAATTCATCATTAACAAAACCACCACCATCACCACCCGCAACGACCTTAGAACATCCATCAACCCAGCCTCCACTCAACTGGCAATCACCTCTGCCATAATAATAGAGCTGTGTCAATCGTGATTGATTCGGTCTTTATGACCCATTCACTGAAAAGTATTGATGATTGCAATCACACTTCCATATGTCGGTCGTTCAAAATTTCAATACTTTTCAAATGAACGAGAATGATACGATGCGGAAAAAGAAACTGAAGTTCAATCAATCATTGAATGCAACACAGAATACAATAAATACACAGTACACAAAGAACCAGACCAGAGATAGAGAATGATTGAAATAAATGATCGAAACAAAGTGAAACTGAACTGAAATTTAAATATTTATTTTACAAAGAGAGTGAGACTAGAGAGCGAGACTTACACATACATACACTCAACCTAATGATTTACTGACGAAACACGGATGTCGAAGAGGGTAGATATGGGATTGAATGGTAAAATGATTGATTGAAAAGATCGAATCTTTGAAATGACCGAATCATGAACGATTGAATCTTTGAAAATGAACGATTGACACAGCTCTACATCATAATCTCTATGCAACTAACATAACAAATTACATGGTTATTATCAATATGATTTAGTTCAAATAAATGATTGTAAGAACAATCTGAATCGTATACTGGGTCTTGTTCTTGTAGACAGAGGATAGTATCTGTTCATAAGTCACTGTATCCAATTTTTCCAAATTCTGTGCACCATAATGCTTTATCTGAAATTTTTGATTGTTATGAATATTTCAAACTTCACACCTCACACCTTTCCTTAAAAGGCTTAAAAACAAAAAAAAAAAACAAACTCTACAACAAGCTCAAATTCAAGTTTACAGTTTCCACTGCTCAAGAGTTCAGCAGAATAAGAAGAGAATTCCAAGTCAAATCAAGGGCTGCATATAAAAACTACATAATATCTATGAAAGCTAACCTATTACGAAATCCTTCATCTTTTTGGAAATTTGTTAAAAATAAGAGAAAAATAGCTGAATTCCCGTCCTATATGAATTTGGATCAAATATCTTCAAATGATGGGGTAATGATCTGTGATATGTTTGCAGAAATGTTTAAAGGCATCTACAAATGTAATAATGGGTTGGCTGGGCTGCATCAAATTACCTCTAACATGAGCATTACAAATGACTTGCCATTTATTCAAGAAAACGATGTGACAAGTGCAATGAAGAAGCTAACATATTCATTTTCTACTGGACCTGATAATGTTCCTTCCTGTGTTTTAATAAACTGCTGTCATTCCTTGGCTAGTGCTTTATGTTATTTGTTTAACCTATCTTTGTCGTCTTCCATTTTCCCGCATGCTTGGAAGTCTTCATTTATAATTCCACTTTTTAAATCAGGAAGCCGATGCAACATGCGTGACTACCGAGGTATTGCAAAACTGAGCGTTATTCCCAAGATGATGGAATCTATAATAGTCCATGAGTTGATACATGGTGTAAAATCGCATCTATCGGACAGACAGCATGGATTCGTCAAGGTCAAATCTACCATTACAAATCTGTTGGAAATTACATCATGCATAACAAAAGGATTCATGAATGGTCATCAAACGGATGTAATATACACTGACTTCTCCAAAGCCTTCGATCAACTTAACCATCAGCTGCTTGTTAGAAAACTTTCAATTTTCGGCTGGTCCCCAAAACTTGTACAATGGATTGCAAGTTATTTATCATCTCGTACTCAATATGTTAAGCTCAAGTCTCATTTATCTAACGCAATAGATGTCAAGTGCGGGAAGCCACCTGGGACCACTGTTATTCGTAATTTTTATAAATGATTTACCCTCTGTGATAAAATACTGTGATATACATCTCTATGCTGACGATGCGAAAATTTCATATTCATATAAAAATAATGCTGATTACCTTCAATTGCAATCTGATATTGATCATTTGCAGGAATAGTGTAATAAGAATGATCTCACACTGAACTCTAAGAAATGCAAAGTAATGACCTTCGCTAGAGTTAAAAATGTTTTCTTTAATGAATACTCTATAAATAATTCAAAACTTGAAAGAGTTAATTATTTTATAGACTTGAAAGTAATATTTGATTCAAAATAAGACTTCAGAATGCACATCGACTCTATAATTGCAAAAGCTTCTGTTCGTCTAGGAATGATTAAACGATGGTCAAAAGAATTCAACGACCCTTATGTGACAAAGAGCCTGTTTGTTGGACTGGTTCGTTCGATCTTGGAATATGGTTCCCAAGTTTGGTGCCCATATTACTCCTGTCACATTGCCCGCATTGAATCCATTCAAAAACAGTTTCTATTATTTGCTCTCCGTCATCTTAACTGGGATAATCATCACCATCTTCCACCATATCGTTCGCGACTTTTACTGATTGGTCTTAATACGCTCGAGGATAGGAGGTCATGACTCAATGCTGCATTCATATTTAAACTTTTAAACGGTGATATATATTCTCCTTATTAGCTTTCCTTAATAAAATTAAATGTGAACACATGAAACTACTTTAAACTACTTAAATAATGAACCGTTATGTAAACAGTTCAATAATTATAATTCCTTCGTAGATTTTAATCTTACTTCATTGAAATTTAAACAAATTATACTTTTATTCAATATATATCGTCACTAATTATGTAAATGTAATATTATTTGTATAATCCAAATAACTGTGATCAATTATGTATCTGTAGTTATAGTCAAATAAATAAATAAATAAATAAATAAATAAATAAATAAATATAATAGTAATAAAAAAATTTAAACTATGCTTAGTCTAATTTTGAAGGCCTAGCGAGTTATATCTATACTTCCACTGGAAGTATGGAAGTCAGGTGTGTTCTTACCTTCACAGTTCCTGAACGACTGACGGGAAGCGATGCTTTATCAGAGCTAAGGCCGTTGACTACCAAAAAATATTGTTTTGACCCGATAGCCACAACCATTCTCAAACCCAATTAAATTCCCAAAATACAACTCCAACTGATGTCGCATAGTCACCCAACCACAGAACACCAGCCATGCATAATTCGCTTTCGTTCTTAGTATAGAACAATGGTAAACAAACAATTGCAATACATTGATTAAAGTATGTAAAGTGTAGTTCGTAATATTAAACCTACGAACTACGATCGACGATGATACACTCTTAAGTACTTAAGTGGGTTACCATACTTGAATGGGTCACCATATGATAGACAGATGTTTACTATTGCTTACTAGTGTTGAGTAGTAAAAAGGAAGAGTTAAGACCATTCTGGGTGGCCTGGTTCTGGGACGACAAAAGTGACCCGGTTTTGGTTTTAATTTAGGTTTTAGAATTTTAATAAATAGAGAACCAAATATGAAGAACAGCAGAAATAAGATCTTAGTGTTAAACAGTAAAGATCGAAGCCTGTGCATTAAGAAAGCCGGCCTTTTACTGAAATATAAGATACATTGAAAAAATAAAATAATTATCTTTATTTTATACTCTCCGTAATCTGCTCTGAACTTTTTCAAAAGGAAGCACTGCAGAAACGTAACAATGGTGGCGACGGTGGTACTCTCAAGTGATCCCTGAAAAAATGTTTTCTGGGGCCACACACCAGCAAAAGTACAAGCTAGGTGAAAAAAGAAGAAGCTTTAGAGCGAAAAAGGAAAAAAAAAATTATAAAATATAAATTAACAATTAACCACCATGTCAAAGTGCAACGTATTGTTTTCCGAAGTCAGTGTTGGTCGTGTATCGTTCGGCGGTTTGTGTGCCAATGAAACCCTTAAGTCAGCAATCAAGAACACGAACGATAAATGATCTCATTTGAATAAACAAAATTATAAAATTGATGAGCTAGTGAAACAAAATGACGAAATTCACACTATGGTCCTAATCTTACCCGCGTCCTTTAATTTAATCTTGATAGTGTAACTAAACAGATAACCGAATTGAATCATTTCGTTTTGAACTCTTTTAATTCTAATATGTCATTAAATGACGAGATTAAATTTAAATTAAATAATTTAAACCCCAATCAACTTTTAAACTCCTTGCGCAATGATATCAATTGTTCATTCATATCAGGAACGGACTTTATCCGCAACGATGTCGATGTTCACTTCCAAAGTTCATGGCATACAAACTTTAATGTCGGTCTTAATCACATGCTCAACGATATGAGTAGTGATATTGCGGCAACAAGAATTTCGGTCGGTGAAATCTCGGATGTTCTGAGAAGAACCTCTTTTAAGATCGACGATCTTCAACTTCAACCATACACCTCCATCTACAACACATCAATTTTAACAGTACCACAGCCCCCTACCCAAAATAATTATAGCATATCCGTGCATTCTTGAGGAACCTGAGATTGCTAACAATGACTCTAACCCCAAACCGAGTCCTGGAAAGGTAGCTATTGTGGACAAAAGCGATAATCCTAAAGCGAGCCCCCCTTAAAGTATGGAAATTGATAAATTCGGAGTTCTTTGGCCGAAAGCTGATTGGAATGCCAGATTAAAGAGGATAGAAGCAACTAATAACTCGTGGTTCCTGCTAACGAATACACCTAAGTCTTCAAATGTCAATTGGGTAAGGACCTTCTTCAAGACCTTCTTCAAGACTCGCTATTCGATTGATTAACCAAATGTTTTTGTGAATGACTAAAAGACGTTTTAAAATACTCATTCCGTTGAAATACGTTTGGATCTTTAATCATTCGGGTGATTTTATGATACTTAATAATATGCGACTCTCATCCCTCAATGATCATAAAATTTCTTAACCTAAATCTAACCAAAAAACTTACATCTCTTAAAATCGTCCTGATCCAAATTGGACCCTCAAAGTAGGAATTTTCCTAAATTTTCAAGCCTAGCTACCAACTTCTTTATTCGACTTACGGCTGGTCAGAGGCTTAAATCCCAAAACTCACCCCCAAAGCCACATCCAAAAAAAGTATCTTTCAATCTTTCTCCTCTCTCTTCTGGACCCTATGTGCCTTCAAATTCTGTTGAACCTTCCAAACCATCTAACTACCTTTCTAACTACGTTCACACACACCTTAAATTCCTCTAGAACCAAATCATCATCCCCTCAACCAGATCCCAGATCTTCCGGTTTTCCTAATTCAACTATACCAACGGTTGTTAAATTGACTAAGCACTTTTCCGACACAAGTATAGAAGGGTGTTATGTAATGTCGCGTCTTAGAGACCATAAGATATATAACGGCGTACGTCTTTATCTTGCTTATCTACATGATAAACCTGATTCTGTATGTTTTGATGCGCAAACAAGTACCAACCCTAAGGTGTTAATTTCACAAGAAGGTCTACCTATTGATTTTAAGGAATTAATGCACATCTTTGTTCAATTTCATAATAGTCCTTCAATTAACCCTTCTCAAGTAGCCAATGATCTGTCTTTTTTTGCATCGTTCATATCTTCGAAGCGAGTATCTCATTTGCACAAATCCCGTTCTGATTTGAAAAACTATTATCGTCCCTAACTCTACTTCTATACCTAATTCTCTTACCCTCTATTATCAAGACGTGCGAGGACTAAGATCCGAAACTGCAACCTTGTTTCTGAATTCCCAGAGCCTTCCATATGATATCTTTGCTTTGACCGAAAGCAATCTGACCTCTGATGTTCTCAACTCTGAGCAATTTACAGCTGAGTTCACGGTTTTCAAAGAAGATGGCATTCCAGTTACATATGGTCGCGTTGTCCTTATTGCCGTTCGAAAGAACCTCGACACTACATCTATAGAAATTCTAAATTTAACTGATTTTTAAAACCTTGCACTCAAGGTTAACCTCACAAAAAAACAAATGTATATCCTATGCTGTTACATTCGTCCAGCTCAAAAATTTCATTCTATCGTCAAGCAGTTGATTCAATTGACTTTCACTCTGAAACTGCCCAACCTAGTGACGCAATTTTAGTTTTAGGTGATTTAAATCTACCAAATTTATCTTGGACTGCGTCTGATGATGAACTATACGTGGTTTCCTTAAGCTTTTCTTCCGACATCGAAGTGATTTTATCTGACCAGGTAGTAGACTGTGGCCTCTTCCAAATCAATGGAATACTAAACTTCGTGAAAACTATAGAAAATCTTTCTAATGACTAGGTCAGTAATTGATTACTCTAATTACATGGGCGTTTATTATCTTTTCTCCGAATTAAGTTAACTTCTTTATAATCATTATCTTTCTAAAGTTGGAAATAATCTTCTCTCCGATCCAAAATGCTTTTTTTAATTTTATTAACTCTAAACGGAAATCTGATGGACTTCCTTTGAGTTGCAATTTCTGCAACACCACATCGTCTGAACCCACAACAATATCAAATTGCTTTGCCTCCATCTTTTTCCAATCATATAGCAATCATCCGCTAACTCCTAACAGTAGTTGCTTTAGCTATTTAAATAAATATCTACAAAATTCTTTGACTTCAATCAATATTACCAGTGATTCCGATAAGATAATTTTAATCCTGGTCCTGATGGTATCCCTTCGATTCTTTAAAAAAAAATGTGTGCATGCCTTATCCAAACCTCTCACTAATCTTTTCCTTCTGTCTCTCTCACAGAGTGTTCTTCCCGATTATTGGAAAGGTTCCTTTATATATCCAATTTATAAAAAAGGTCCCGAAAATGAAGTGGAAAATTATAGACCGATAGCTTAACTTCCATACATTCCTAATTTCTTTGAAAGTCTAGTCTATAATTCAGTCTATTTCCACTGAAGGTCCATATTTTCCCCAGCCCAACATGGCTTTCTTAAAGGTAAGTCAACAAATACAAACCTTATAGAATTCGTCTCTGTAGCTTTAAAAGTTATTGAAAAAGGGTATGAAGTTGACTCAGTCTATACAGACTTTGCTTAAGCCTTTGATAAGGTCTCCCATAAAATCATTCGACTCAAGTTTGATGCTGTTTTATTGAGTGGTTAATTTCATACTTGGATAACCGAATATATAGATTTCTTTTCCGTTATTCCCTCTCCAAGCCTATTTTTGCCACCTCTGGAGTTCATCAACGCAGTCACCTTGGACCGGAATTTACTCTTATCAAAATGAACCCATCAAAGTTATTCAATCCACATGTGATTTAGGTGTTCTGTGTGATACAACACGAAATTTTTAACACCCATATTAACTAGATAATTAACAAAGCTAATCGTTCTCTTGGTTTTATTAAACGTTGGTCTAAGGAATTCAATAATCCCCATATGACCAAGTCCCTTTATATAACATACGTTCGACCCACTCTAGAATATTGTAGTCAGGTTTGGTCACCTAACTAAGAATGTCCTTCACGTAGAATTGAAGACGTTCAACGAAGATTTATCCGTTTTGCCCTTCAAGCCCTTCTTTGAGACGACAGAACCAACTTTCCTCCCTACCTTGACCGTCTGAAACTAATCGGGTTACAATCCTTAGGGTAACGGCGTCAAATAGCTGACATTACTTTTGCTCATCAGTTGATCCTTGGTAATATCGATTCTGCCCTCCTTCTACGCGAAGTCAATTTTAACACTAATCCCCGTAATCTCCTTCCCCGAAAATATTTTTACTTCCCCCATCATCGGGCACTCTGAACCAATGTCCAGAATACTTGAATGATGCGATGCACTCTCTCGACATTAATATAAGCAAGTCCGCACTTAAATTAGCCCTTCGAAATACCCTTCAAAATTAATACTTCCTTTCTTTTACCCTTTTAGTTTGTACTTTGTTTTTTTAGACATATTTTGTATTTTTTTTAAATTTTTTTTTTTTTTTTTTTTTTTGTAAGAAAGAGCCGTGGGTGGCCCATATCAAAAACCCCACTGCTCCGATAACAAGAACCAAAAAAAAAACACAAATGTTAGCTTAAAGTCTCAGTTTTTAAGTTAAAGCTTGTATTAAGCTAAATACAATAACACGCAAGTAAACCTTATTTATTTTATAAAAAAATATAATTAACTTGTTTTTTTATATATATATATATACACACAAAAACATTTTTTTTAATTAACTCGTTTGTAAAAATTTTATTCGGAGCCTAGTTTAATTTTTTTTTTTATTATTAATCTCTATTTTTTCTCTCTCTCTCCAAAAAAAATAAGTATTTAAAATTACTAACCGACACCAAAAATGTCCATACATTCACAGAAATCATTGAAATCAATAAAATGACGGAATATATAATGAGTCTTAAAGACATCATTAATATCGTCCCGAATTTCGATTGAAAATCTGAAAATCATGCAAAATTTCTTGCGTGCGGAGATAGGACCAGCATTTGAGCTCATTCAATTCAAGACTGTGGAAAAATGGGAAGATCTCTGTTAATTCTTAAAAAAGGAATATTACTCAGTCAAGTCACTGTCCTCAGCCCAAAATGAGTTGGCAACGAGGAAAGGAGACGCTTAAAGAATAAAGTGACCGTGTCGGTCAATTGCTAAATGCTTTAATGCAAGGTATGCCAGCTCCACAGAAGAGGCAGTTAGAAATTTCCTTTTCAAGGAAAAGGACAAACTGGCAATTCAAACTTGCGAGGACGGCATCCGAACCAAAACCTCAGGTTTATGGTTCAGGTTCATGGCGAAACAGATTTAGAAAAATTCATGCTGTATGCAGAAGAGTATTCGAACCAACTAGAATAGTTTAGCCCTTTTACAAGTTCAAATCAGAAGAAAAACTGACAGTACACGAATTTCTCACCTTCGATACGTCCAACGTGTTAATTTTGCAACAAAATTGATCATTCCAGTGCGCATTGCTATAGCAATCCTAACACGATACCTTATGCTTCAAATCAATCAACCCACACTAAAAAATGTAAGACGCCTAAGCTGTGGGTACTGCAAAAACCCAAAACTCGGGAAGCAGACTGTAGGTTAAAACGGTCTAAACTCAGTCAAAACAACCCAAACCCGTTTAGGGATAGCTCCCAGAATAAAAATTACCAAAATCCTACCAACGTTTGGCAATATATTATTAGAACAGGATACAAGAATTTGAGTTCTGGTGAGGATTTGTATCTTCACAATTCGGGAAACGACTAAGCTCGGGAGGAAGAGATGGGTGGAAATTTATAAACAGGTACAAGAAATATTGGACGATGATATACAACCAAGCTCTAGTCCTTGGAACTCACCCTTGCTACTTATTCCCAAAAAACCGGGCAATGATGGAAGCAAACGTTGTAGGGTAGTTGTCGATTTGAGGAAACTGGACGACACTACCTTATATGAGCTTTATATTTGATCAGTTGGGTAGGGCTAAATATCTTAGCACAATTGATCTAGCTTAAGGATTTTATCAGATCTTGATGGATACAGAGGATCGATACGAGTATAACCGTATGCCATTTGGTTTAAAGAATGCTCCTGCAACTTTCAAACGTTAAATGAACACTGTTCTCACTGGTTAAAAGTATTTATACGTTTTGTCTACATGGAAAACGTAGTTCTTTATGTATACGATATAAACGATCATAAATCCAAACTTATTAAAACATTCACTCAACAGAGTTCGCATAACCAAAAATTACAACCAGAAAAAAATAGTTTTCCTTTTAATGTATGTAAGTACACTGCTCGAACATTAGGATAATAGGGAGGGGAAAATATAAGGTGTCGATTAACATTGATTTTAAATGCTTGCTGGGTAAAATATTCGAAATTCGTGTTGTTCGGCTAAAAAAAGAATCTCTATAGTTCACGGTACGTCCGAAATTGGGCTCAAGGGTGAACTGATGAGTATTCTTTGCGAGACGAGTATTACGGGAGGAACTTTTAAGGGGAGGAACGCAGCTGGCAACTTCGAGTTAATTTTTTTTTTAAAAAACAACCGACAAAATATGGAAATACATGAAACATTGCGTCGGTGTTTGAAATGGGCAATTGTTTCAGCGGCAGTTCTATTTCCTATCAATCTTAACGATCGATTTTTTATTCTATCAAGCGGGTGAAGCGATGTTTGTGAAGCACCTGCCCAGAGGTGGGAGTAATACTCGCTTTTTAAATTGTAGCCAGATCAGAAGGAGAAAATACTTCTTACACTGATACAGAAAACCTAAGCACTTAGCAGCATTTTAAGCGATCTCAAATATATGTTCGTTCCAACAGAGGTTGTCGTTGACACACATACCGAGTACTGAGAGCTTTTCGGTTTCTTCGATGCATTAAACTCCACATGATTCCTTTTGGTCTTTGGGATATTTCTTAAGCTACGGTTAATCAGCGTTTCCATGACCTTAAAAAGGAAAACGTTAGTGCTATGTGTCGGTAGGAGGAGGGGGAGGATGGGTCACCTTTCTCAGGGACAGCCTGGACAAATGCTGTTTTTCACAATCTGGAAAAAGAAGGAGCGTTGGAAAAGCTTACGCAGTGACCTTTCCAGTGTGGAAGAACGGGGGTATACTATCCGAGCCAGCGGATTTGTGTATATCGAGAACTTTGAAAACTCTTCCTACTGTACGAGTGCGGCAACGAAATAGGAAGCGAGCAAGTTTGCCTTCTCTGTAGAGTAAACAATTGGTTTGTCATTGTCGATGAGCGTTGAAACATTGGGTATGTTTAGCTTTAACGACAGAAGCCATCGTTGAGTTTTCGAAACATTAAACTCCACACGATTCCTATTACCCCATTTAACAGTGCTGTATAAATCGGAGTTTAATGAGCGTTATATACGGTAACGTTGCAATTGTTTGACCGAAGGTGAAGGACTTGAATTATCGAATGAATATGAAAAGCTGGGGGTAAAGTCGTCAGCAAAATAGTTCAGTGGATTAGAAGTAACAGACAGAAGATCATTTATAAATATTGAGGGAAAGAGTCGGAGACAAAACGGAGCTCTGGGGCACACCAGCATTTATTTTGTGGGAATCGGACTTGAAACCTTTCAATACAACTGGTATTGAACGGTCCAGAAGATAGCTTCTAATCCAACGAACAAGAGTATCATCAATCCCAAAAGCACGCCCTTTCGATAAGAGAGCTTCATGAAAAACGCTATCAAATCTTACTTTCCGTTTACATTTATCCGTTTTGCCCTTCAAGCCCTTCTTTGAGACGACAGAACCAACTTTCCTCCCTACCTTGACCGTCTGAAACTAATCGGGTTACAATCCTTAGGGTAACGGCGTCAAATAGCTGACATTACTTTTGCTCATCAGTTGATCCTTGGTAATATCGATTCTGCCCTCCTTCTACGCGAAGTCAATTTTAACACTAATCCCCGTAATCTCCTTCCCCGAAAATATTTTTACTTCCCCCATCATCGGGCACTCTGAACCAATGTCCAGAATACTTGAATGATGCGATGCACTCTCTCGACATTAATATAAGCAAGTCCGCACTTAAATTAGCCCTTCGAAATACCCTTCAAAATTAATACTTCCTTTCTTTTACCCTTTTAGTTTGTACTTTGTTTTTTTAGACATATTTTGTATTTTTTTTAAATTTTTTTTTTTTTTTTTTTTTTTGTAAGAAAGAGCCGTGGGTGGCCCATATCAAAAACCCCACTGCTCCGATAACAAGAACCAAAAAAAAAACACAAATGTTAGCTTAAAGTCTCAGTTTTTAAGTTAAAGCTTGTATTAAGCTAAATACAATAACACGCAAGTAAACCTTATTTATTTTATAAAAAAATATAATTAACTTGTTTTTTTATATATATATATATACACACAAAAACATTTTTTTTTAATTAACTCGTTTGTAAAAATTTTATTCGGAGCCTAGTTTAATTTTTTTTTTTATTATTAATCTCTATTTTTTCTCTCTCTCTCCAAAAAAAATAAGTATTTAAAATTACTAACCGACACCAAAAATGTCCATACATTCACAGAAATCATTGAAATCAATAAAATGACGGAATATATAATGAGTCTTAAAGACATCATTAATATCGTCCCGAATTTCGATTGAAAATCTGAAAATCATGCAAAATTTCTTGCGTGCGGAGATAGGACCAGCATTTGAGCTCATTCAATTCAAGACTGTGGAAAAATGGGAAGATCTCTGTTAATTCTTAAAAAAGGAATATTACTCAGTCAAGTCACTGTCCTCAGCCCAAAATGAGTTGGCAACGAGGAAAGGAGACGCTTAAAGAATAAAGTGACCGTGTCGGTCAATTGCTAAATGCTTTAATGCAAGGTATGCCAGCTCCACAGAAGAGGCAGTTAGAAATTTCCTTTTCAAGGAAAAGGACAAACTGGCAATTCAAACTTGCGAGGACGGCATCCGAACCAAAACCTCAGGTTTATGGTTCAGGTTCATGGCGAAACAGATTTAGAAAAATTCATGCTGTATGCAGAAGAGTATTCGAACCAACTAGAATAGTTTAGCCCTTTTACAAGTTCAAATCAGAAGAAAAACTGACAGTACACGAATTTCTCACCTTCGATACGTCCAACGTGTTAATTTTGCAACAAAATTGATCATTCCAGTGCGCATTGCTATAGCAATCCTAACACGATACCTTATGCTTCAAATCAATCAACCCACACTAAAAAATGTAAGACGCCTAAGCTGTGGGTACTGCAAAAACCCAAAACTCGGGAAGCAGACTGTAGGTTAAAACGGTCTAAACTCAGTCAAAACAACCCAAACCCGTTTAGGGATAGCTCCCAGAATAAAAATTACCAAAATCCTACCAACGTTTGGCAATATATTATTAGAACAGGATACAAGAATTTGAGTTCTGGTGAGGATTTGTATCTTCACAATTCGGGAAACGACTAAGCTCGGGAGGAAGAGATGGGTGGAAATTTATAAACAGGTACAAGAAATATTGGACGATGATATACAACCAAGCTCTAGTCCTTGGAACTCACCCTTGCTACTTATTCCCAAAAAACCGGGCAATGATGGAAGCAAACGTTGTAGGGTAGTTGTCGATTTGAGGAAACTGGACGACACTACCTTATATGAGCTTTATATTTGATCAGTTGGGTAGGGCTAAATATCTTAGCACAATTGATCTAGCTTAAGGATTTTATCAGATCTTGATGGATACAGAGGATCGATACGAGTATAACCGTATGCCATTTGGTTTAAAGAATGCTCCTGCAACTTTCAAACGTTAAATGAACACTGTTCTCACTGGTTAAAAGTATTTATACGTTTTGTCTACATGGAAAACGTAGTTCTTTATGTATACGATATAAACGATCATAAATCCAAACTTATTAAAACATTCACTCAACAGAGTTCGCATAACCAAAAATTACAACCAGAAAAAAATAGTTTTCCTTTTAATGTATGTAAGTACACTGCTCGAACATTAGGATAATAGGGAGGGGAAAATATAAGGTGTCGATTAACATTGATTTTAAATGCTTGCTGGGTAAAATATTCGAAATTCGTGTTGTTCGGCTAAAAAAAGAATCTCTATAGTTCACGGTACGTCCGAAATTGGGCTCAAGGGTGAACTGATGAGTATTCTTTGCGAGACGAGTATTACGGGAGGAACTTTTAAGGGGAGGAACGCAGCTGGCAACTTCGAGTTAATTTTTTTTTTAAAAAACAACCGACAAAATATGGAAATACATGAAACATTGCGTCGGTGTTTGAAATGGGCAATTGTTTCAGCGGCAGTTCTATTTCCTATCAATCTTAACGATCGATTTTTTATTCTATCAAGCGGGTGAAGCGATGTTTGTGAAGCACCTGCCCAGAGGTGGGAGTAATACTCGCTTTTTAAATTGTAGCCAGATCAGAAGGAGAAAATACTTCTTACACTGATACAGAAAACCTAAGCACTTAGCAGCATTTTAAGCGATCTCAAATATATGTTCGTTCCAACAGAGGTTGTCGTTGACACACATACCGAGTACTGAGAGCTTTTCGGTTTCTTCGATGCATTAAACTCCACATGATTCCTTTTGGTCTTTGGGATATTTCTTAAGCTACGGTTAATCAGCGTTTCCATGACCTTAAAAAGGAAAACGTTAGTGCTATGTGTCGGTAGGAGGAGGGGGAGGATGGGTCACCTTTCTCAGGGACAGCCTGGACAAATGCTGTTTTTCACAATCTGGAAAAAGAAGGAGCGTTGGAAAAGCTTACGCAGTGACCTTTCCAGTGTGGAAGAACGGGGGTATACTATCCGAGCCAGCGGATTTGTGTATATCGAGAACTTTGAAAACTCTTCCTACTGTACGAGTGCGGCAACGAAATAGGAAGCGAGCAAGTTTGCCTTCTCTGTAGAGTAAACAATTGGTTTGTCATTGTCGATGAGCGTTGAAACATTGGGTATGTTTAGCTTTAACGACAGAAGCCATCGTTGAGTTTTCGAAACATTAAACTCCACACGATTCCTATTACCCCATTTAACAGTGCTGTATAAATCGGAGTTTAATGAGCGTTATATACGGTAACGTTGCAATTGTTTGACCGAAGGTGAAGGACTTGAATTATCGAATGAATATGAAAAGCTGGGGGTAAAGTCGTCAGCAAAATAGTTCAGTGGATTAGAAGTAACAGACAGAAGATCATTTATAAATATTGAGGGAAAGAGTCGGAGACAAAACGGAGCTCTGGGGCACACCAGCATTTATTTTGTGGGAATCGGACTTGAAACCTTTCAATACAACTGGTATTGAACGGTCCAGAAGATAGCTTCTAATCCAACGAACAAGAGTATCATCAATCCCAAAAGCACGCCCTTTCGATAAGAGAGCTTCATGAAAAACGCTATCAAATCTTACTTTCACCAAAGCGATGTAAGGATTTGTTCTATTGTTCGGTGAAATATGCCATTAGATCAACAGTGGGACGATTACTGCGAAAGCAATACTGACTGCCATGGAGAAGCTTTCGGTCTTCAAGATATTCCTTAAGCTACGATTTTTCAGCGTTTCCATCAACTTAGAAAGAAGGACGGTAGAAGTAGCTAGACAAATGCTGTTTTTCATTTTTTGGAAGCTTACGCATAGGCTTAGCCAGTGTGGAAGAACACCTCTTCAGAAGAATCGAGGGCACACCATCCGAGCCAGCGGATTTGTGTATATCGAAATCTTTGAAAACTCTTCCTAATTTACGAGTGCGGAAAAGAATCTGTCCCATGGAAAAATGTACATTCTCAAGTTCAGGAGGGGCAACGTTGCTGTGAGGCAGCGTGGAGCTGGCAGCGACATGGGCGGCGAGCAAAATTGCCCTCTCTGAAGAGTAAACAATTGGTTTGTTATTTTCGATGAGCGTTGGAACCGATGATGTTGAGGAGTTTTTGATATTTTGTACAAATGACCAAAAATTTTTACTGCCTTTGGGACATTGGTCATGCAAAAATTTTCTTCTTTCAATAACGGAGTTGCATGAGTTCCTTGCTTGTTTGTGCTTTTTCAGATTTTGCTCTGTAGGGTTGGATTTTTAAGATCCGAAACTTACTTTTTTGAGCCTGATAGCTTCTCTGCACTCAGTGTTAAGCCAGGACTTTTCTCTAGGCTTAATGCTTTTTACTCTGTTAGGAATAAATGCACGCATCGCTTGAAGAATCACATTTGTGATCATTTCTGCACTGGCATCAATGTCACTATCGAGGAAGCATAGTGACCAGTTAAAGTTTCGGAAAAAAATGTTCAGGCCATCCCAGTTGGCTTTCTTCTATTGCCAAACGGTCCTGGTGGGAAGTTTTTCTATAACTGGATGTGTGTTAGACGAGAAATTAGCTGAAATGACACAATGGTCCGAAGTGCCAAATAAAAAATTTACACTAATTGTATATTAATCAGGGTGAGAAATAAGAAACAAGTCAACAGTATGAGCGGCTTGCCCAGCAACATCCGCTATACGCGTTGGCACTTCGATCCGTTGGGTAAGGTGATGTAACCCGGCCAAAAGCTAGACATTCCTTCCTTCGGATATTGTCTGACCAGAATAATGGAGCCAATTGGAATTGTGTTCATTGAAATCGCCCGCAATTTCGATAAAAGTGCGAGGACAAAGCGAAACAATTTACAAAATGGAATCAGACAGTGCATCAAACTCGTTACAAGTCGAATAACTGTCGAGATGTGGACTCTTGTAAATAAAAAAGTAATGAATGACATTCTTTTGGACAGTAAATTTGCCCCACAAGAAGGAAAAGCACGCGTTGGAACATTGCCCGTATTGGGGAAAGCTCTGACAAGCAATATCGTTCCTAACATAGACCACGAGACCATTATGGGAAAAGAGTAATTACACCGAACTTTAACCAAGTAGAGTAAGTTCTGATAAATCAGTATTTACTCCCACCTGAGTTTTATTTAATGCCAAAACAGCTGGCCTGTATTGAACAGTGTAGACGTACACATGAAAAAAATTATTTCTTAAACCACGAATATTAGAACAGACGACACAAAAATCACTTACCATCTAAAAATACTTCCATTCAATACCCAACTCTGACAATGTCGAACTGTGCAGTGAAGGTCCAAATTTATTTCCGTAATGAACAAACAGTCCTAGGTGTTATGCCCATAAGACAGCTTGTATACAAAAATCTATTTAAACAATCAGCACAATAGGACAAATTACGATGCCCTTATCCTTTCCGCAAGCATTGAATGGTCATACAATGCCTAAGTAGATTAGAAACAGGCAGATAAGCATAAAGATCTTGGACAGATAAGAGGATGTATTTGCGACGCGAGTGTATATTATTTTTTTATCCACTCGCGACAACAATGTTCAAATTATTGTTTCTTGACTTTTTTTTTGTTTTTTTTTGTGCGCGAACCTTACACGTCCGTCTTCGGCGAGCTTAAGATTGACATCCTGGGACATCTTATTTCTGAAGACGGACTTAAACCAGATCCCGTAAAAATCAAAGCCGTCGGGACCTATCCTACACCTTAAAAACGCAAAAAGTTTAAAGTCTTTTCTTGGTTTTGTCGGTTATTACAAGTTGTTTATAGATAATTGTTCTACAATAACAAGACCCCTTACGAAACTTTTAAAGAAAAATTGTATTTGTAAATGGGATGCCTTCTGCATTCAGAGAATAAAAGACTTAGATGATAAATCCTCCAGTCCTGGCTTACCCGAAATTTAATGAAAATTTTTATTGTGACTACAGATGCTAGCCATGTTGAAATTGGAGCTGTCCCAGGATCCCATCAGACAGGACAAACCTATATCATTTGTAAGTAGAACGTTAAATGATACTGAAGTCAAGTGTAATACAACCGAAAAAGAATTACTTTGTTTTACCCTTTACTGAGAATGAAACATTTAAGCTAGTCGTGTAAAGATTCTTGCTAAATTTAAATACGTTTTTCTGTGTTAAAAATTATCCTAAACGGTTGAAAATACAGTTTCCTTTTAGATAAAGTGGATAAATTCTAGTTAATTCAATTTGTTTTTTCAAATTTATTAATATTTTCTTTGTAATGTTGCCTAAAATATAATAAATCACCGCCATAAACTATATATATATATATAATATATACCTATACAAATCCACTGCAATGTTAGGGATCAAATCTAAAACCGAAGTGGAACAGCAATAGGTTTCCGCACTCAAATAACAAGGAACTCCAAATTCATCCTCAAATTCCACCTTGCCTAGACTTCGTTCACAAGTTTTAAGTCCTAACAGCACACATGTTTTTAAGGACATGCAACTCCAGCTTAAAAAAGTTAATGAAAATCTCACAAATATGACATTAAAAATAGGAAATATCGATTCAACTTTATCAAATATCGATCAACAAATAGGTGTTCTCCAAGTTGATGTTAAAAACTTCGGCTCCCGGTTAAACAAAATTGAAGATTAACACATAATTTTGGTGGAACAAAATAACAAAATGAAAAATAAAATCGAAAACCTTAGTCAAAACATCAGAAATGTCATCTCTGATGATGACATTATTAAATCCAAAACACTTTTTACTGAAAATCCAATTTCTACAAATAACTTAACCTCAGAGGTAGCAGTTATTAAGGACGCACTCGAATTACTAGAAAAAAACAACATTTCAACTGATGCTGTTCTTTACAATATACCTGCCAGCCAACCAAATCTGGTTAGCATTTTTAACCACCTGTGTCTTTCATGAGACATCATGCTGTCGACACTTAAGTGCATTTTTCGTACTCGTCACAACATAGTACAAGCCAACACATCACCGATCATTATACAATTTTTTTCATCCTACGAAAGGAATCTTTTACTTGCAAAAATTTCCGAATATCGCAGAACACACAAACGACAACTCTTACTTAGCGACGTGGGAATAGAATCCGAAAATCCCATTTATATGCGCGAATGTTTAACGAAGAAAAATGTACAAACTCTTCACGCCGCACTCAATCTCAAAAAACAAAAATTATTAACATCAGTCTTCACAATCCGCGGTGTCGTGCGCATAAAAAATAAAACGCATGGAGATGCTGTCATAATAAATAACATTGAATTATTGACAGAAATGTTTAATCAACATGTTATGTAGGAGATAAACAGTGTTGCGAGTAATGCGCAAGATATTTTTGATAATGCAGTAGTCCCGATAATGCAGTCATGTCGATAATGCAGTAAAGCCAATAATGCAGCAGAAACGTATTTGAAAATTGTAAGAGCTCTTGTCAATACCTTGTTTTTCACTCTCTTAAACATATTGTAAGTTTTATCTTAACATATTTTAATTTAAATTTAAATTTTAATTTAATTTAGTTCTTTTTATTTACTTTTTTAAATATTATTTGTTTTCAGTCGTTATTATTATTATTTATTTTTTTTATTTTTATATCTCAGTATTTCTATTCTGCAAGAAAGTTCACACCCATTGAAAAAAGAAAAATGCTTGCCAAAACTTAAGTAATTCCAATTATGACATACATAATATATATATTATGGATGTCAAATTTATTGCGAGTTAGATTCTGCATGCCTTCGAAAACTAAACGTTGTGTTTAGCAATATAGCTCGTTATGTCTTTGGACTACGAAGATATGACCATGTATCATTTTATTCTAAAAGCTTGTATGGCATAAGTTCTACTAATTTGTTGAAATTCAATAGACTCATTTCCTCGTGTTACCTGTCTCACAACAGAACGTCAGTTTTTCGTCAATGCGGCTCGCCTTTGGAATTTGCTTCCACGGGAGTTAAGAAGAACAGAAAATATGAAGATATTTCGGAAGAACTTAATTGAATATTTCGCTGTGTAACAACTTATCTGAGTTCTTGCTGCTAGTGAGGGTGGGATCTTCATCTCTTGTTTATAAATTAAAATTGCTTAACTCTTTATGGCTTTTTCTTTGTCTCTTTAACCCATTTTCTCTTCTTACCTTTTCTTCTTTTTCGTTTTTTTTCTCTGTCATACATATTTTGCTTTGGCTTAAATTTAATTTGAAATTAAAATTAATATTTTTCTTTTAATTGTAAGCCTATATTAATTAGTATATTATTTAATGTAAATCAAATCATTTCATTTATATTCAAGGCTTAGTTATCTAAAAGATGTTAATCTTAATATTTAGTTCTATGAATATCAATATCATTGAATGCCAAGCAATAATAAACACTAAATACTAAATATTAACACGAATTCATTTTATAGTAAATATATGTATGTTGCCCCTAAACATTTACGGAAGACATTTCACTATTTGCGCCGACCATAAACCTCTACAATAGCTATGTATTCTCCCGAGCAGACCCCATGTCTGGCCTAGCAATGTGGAAAATTTTGCTGTCAGAATACGACTATTAAATCAAACATAAACCTGAAGAAAAATAATTAAATGCTGACGCTTTGAGCAGGAATGTAAGTACACCGGAAAAAATTACATATTAGTTGTAAGCCGTGGTCAAAAACAAAGACTAAACAGGGAAACTGTTCAAGATCCGGGAAATAATCCAACAATAGTTGATTCAGTGTCAAAGGTTAAAGTAATCGAAAAATTCGAGTCTTTGCTAAACAATAAAGATGCTGGACTAAAATCATAATCCTCCCACTTATAGATTCAGAAGTTGAACAATCATTAAGAAAAAATTGTTGGGACATAAGTCCCAAATTTGATAAGAGATATTATGTAATAAGGAAGTAAAGCTACACAGAGAGAATTCAAAGATCAAATAAAAAAAATGAGCTGTAAATCACGAATACTTTATTTAGTTTTACACCTTATCTCGGATATTTGTAATTTAAGACTATTGGTTTGCAATTTACGAAAAGAGCCGAAGTGAAGAAATTGACACTTGAAAATTGTAAATCAACACTCTTTACAATCAATAATTCAAGTGCGAGAAATAAAACATTGCCATAAGCATAGCTCCAATCGATCCCAATTTGTATAAATTTTGTATTTTCTTCGATTGTAAATTACAAAAGTTTGTTGTAGATTAGCATCTCTTAGTTGTGAATTAAGAATCTTTAATTTATAAAACAGTGTTTTTTCTCACAGTTTGCAAACTAATAGTATTGGGTTACGAAAGAGAGCCATAATTTTGCGATTTTCAATCGTAAATTGCAATTTTTGCATTTCCATCTTAATTAAAAAACATTTTGTCGTAAAAAAAAACCTTTATTGAAATTCACAAATATAATTTTCAAA